>JAQIXX010006333.1:0-12366 GCA_034700605.1 Willowsia nigromaculata
ATAATAAGGTAAATTTTAATAAATAATTAGTGTATAATGTGAACAAGGGTTGTCTCTTTCTCTCTTACATACTTTTAAGTTACTCGACGCAGGCGAGCCGGCTACCACAGCTGTCAAGTACGGGGGAAATTGTACAATTCACAGGATTCCTATTATGGTCTGTTCCAACAGAAATTTATGGGTTAATATCCCAGAGGCATACTGGAGCTCTTGCAAGGTTGCCATTGCTGCCAGAGGCCCCACTTTTAATTTGGAACCCATGGCTTGGCGTCTCATCTATGACGAGTACGTACTTGGATTGCGACCTACACCGGACGATAGGGATACTTTCCCTTATCGCCAGGGTGACGTCGTCGGAAACCCTACTGAGGGAAGCCCAGCCTTTGATAACAACAGGAACACGACACGAACAAGAGGGTAAATGTCGATTTTGTCTGTTACAGTAAGCTAATTATAGTCCACTGTACATAACTTTTCGCAATCATGACTTACTTTGCTTACTTAATTCTAATCAATAACTTTAAACTTGATATTCATGGTAATTGATAAAGTATTAGAGTTCAAATCTACCAGCTGGCTCTCTTAAGATAAAGAGTTCCTTTCTCTTCTTTTTACCATGCCTGCATATATAATTTAGATGTAATGTATGTAGCTTCACACTTTCAATGATAACTAATAGTTAACGTGAATCCAAATAACGGATTCATAATTAATTTGTTCTCAATGTAAAATCTGTATTTACATTGTTAATCTGCGTATACCATTTATGTAATAAACCTGGTATAATTTGGTGGTTTTAATTAATAATTCTTTCTCTTTTTGTGCCTTCAATCTCGAACTTGCAACGCTCACTTAAGGATATTGCATTTTTCCTGAGTAACAATATAAATAAAATTGCAATACCCAACTTTACCTTGTTAGGTATTTTAATTAGTATCAGCAAAAAATGTGTACACGAATTCGCAATTAAAAGAACTTTGCTAGCCGTGCTACGTTTCCTTGCTCTTGCTGTAAATGGCTAGCAAATGGACCTGGTAATCAAAACTTTCAAAAATACCATCTTTATGTAACCAATGGTCTTGTCGGTATATTAGTTTCCTGAAACTGGGCAAACCCAAATTGACTTACTACGAGGATTTTTAGGCCAACCGCCAAATAAATCTAATAATAATGAAATAAAATTCCTACTGCATCTCCCGAATTCTTTAGTCTATAATTACCAAAACTCAATATGTATTTTTATCAATGTATGACTGTCTATATTTGAATATTTATGTAGTCTAATCACCCATATCACCTACATTATTTTATGCAGCAAATTTAGATATTTTGTGCTTTTTGGACTTTGGAACTCTCCAATTTTTGTAGTGATTGCTCAATTTTTGAAGACCACATGAATGGCTATTTATGCTTTATTTGAAAAGATTTTACAGTATATTTTGTCCAGGAAAGTTCAGTTTCCTCCTCTAAAACAAATTTGCCATAACGTGCCACTTTTTTTGCCAAATTGTTAGAGAGGGCTCAGATGATTACTACATAAGCAAATTTTAGAGGTACATTCTTTGTTTTCACATTGTGCAATAATGGAAGCTGTAAACACCAGGGTAACAAAGAATATTTGTCGTTTTTTAAGTTTGTAGACAAGAAGGTATCTTTTTGAAAGGAACTAAATGGGGGAGGGCTTCTAGTTTCAAATTAACGGCATGCTTATTATTGAAATGATTTAAACCACATCAAACTATTTTTTTCCGTTTGAGATGTACGTTCACATTACAAAAAATAATTACATCACTTACATTTAATACTTAAGTGTTAATGCGAATCAAAAATTTAGTTGATGGCCAAATTATTTTTGCCATATGAACTGCTATATACTTAATAAGTAAATCGGTGCAGGACCTGCTTATCGTGACATTTTTTCTGATCCATTCCGTGTCCTTCCTGTACTTCGTGGAGACTCCAATTTAATTCTAGATTTCATACATCCACCAGCTCTAAGTAATTCCGAGCAAATTATTTTTTGTTATCACCCTCTATAAAAACCAACAAAAACCAACGCCAAGTCAAGTTATTGTGATTGTTTTTATTTTGAAGGATTTTGTTACTGAATTATTGAAAACTTTAGTGGACTATGCAAATTTCAATAGTAATGCATTTAAATTGTGTGTATATTAAAGGTATTATTTTCAATATTGATTCATTACCTGTTTTTGATTGAATAACTGTAAGTCAATCCTAATTTTTCTGTACATCGATGGGCTCTTCTCCCTTTGGAAGAAAAATCCATTGGGCAAACTAATGGTTCTATAAGATAATAATTGATCAATGCTTACGTCCATTATAATTTTTTATGTAGAAATTTTCAAGTAGTAAGGCAAGTTTGTATAAATTATCAAACAATTAGAAATCTGTATATAAAGGTCATTACAATATTTTTAGCCTTACAGTCAAAGGAGGTTGAGCTTCTTGCTGGAATAAGTTTTCCGCTTTGTATTGATTACAAAATCATAATTTTTCGGGTGAGTCACATTTTTTGCTTGTTAAATACAAACTGACCGCTATTTGCAAACAAAATTATTTATTTTTGATTAAAGAGGAAATGCTCCCAATTCCCAATATTGTTGAAAAATTGCTAGAAAATTGCTACTTTTTCATCCCAAAAGAAGGATTTTATCCAGCTGCAGAGAAGAAGAAAAATGGCGAAACAAAATGATAAAAAAGAGTACTGGAAACTGGATCAAAAATTTCTTGCATCCTTTAATGCTTACGGCAAGTGTTCTTCAATGTTGTCTCTTCAATGCATTATGCTTCTTTCACTTTAAGACTGTATTTTAGAACCTTCTTCCGATCTTCTGATTTTACATAGTTACTAGTGTTTTGTATGTATTTGGCCACTCCCAAATCGATAAATAAACATAATATCAAATAAATCAATTCATTCATTGAGACATGTACGTATTCACATTGACATGCGGAACATAATGTCGTGTCTGTGTGATGTCCAGATCGTAATTGCATGCAGAGGAAAATTTGATGTGATATGAAACATGTTGATTATATTATTAATATGATGTCTAGTTCTGAAAGAAAACATGTACTCAATTCATCATTACGTGAACTCACTTTTTGATTGCTTTAATATTAACCATATGGATTTTCTGTTGATTTTTTTAGCTTCATAGACTGAGCTACACGATCACAATTTCAGAGTGCCAATTAGTGCTCACGCTTACATATAAACTCAACATTTTTATGTCCCAACACATCAAGTCTTTCTAGCTATTTAGCTTTCCTCACAGTAGCTGAATGCTGCATGTGTGCTATATTTGTGTGGCCGGAAAGCTCAAAAATGAGGTAAGATTTTAAAAGCGGAACTACAAATTACAGTGATCATCATTAATCTGGCTCAATGAAATATCAAGTCAGCCGTTCAACTTTTGTGCGATGATTTGAGTGGTAGATGAGATGAAAGTAGATGAACAAAGAAATTGTATGAGAAAATCCATGCATTTAGAAGGGATTTTTGTTTTTACTCAGAAAAAACATTTACAGATTGCGTTCATTTAGTAATTTCTTACACTGTTGATAGCACATTGGAAACTCAACAAGCATTTTAACTCAATTAATTGCATTTTACAAATTTGTATTTTTAGTAACTTAATGACGTTTGATGCAATCACTATAAATTCATTTCCATAAATCATATTTATTGCTTGACGTTTTCTAAAATTGTATTGACAAATCTTTTCATTAGCATTACTTCTACTCCTTATTTTCTTTAAATAAATCAAAACTAAAGTACTCCTAAATTTAGAGCATTTCATTATTCCAAACAATGCAGTTGCTGGAGCTTAAAGTTAGTCATTTACTGTGCATATTATTTATACATTTCAGGTTTTTGCTATCGTATTAGCTTATTTGTTAACTTTGAACTGAAACAGAAAGGAAGTTTACGCACTCGGAAAACTGTCAATTCTGTCACCAAAGTTAAAATAAAATTTCGCTAATTTAGTTTATGACTGCACTGCACTCAGTAGCTGAAAACTTATAACTGTCTGAAGGAAGGCAGTCACAAGAAAAAATGAACTGGCAAGTTACATAATATTGCAAAACATTTATTTGAATACATTACAATTAAAACGTTTTTTCTTACAATAACTTTTACGTATAATAATATACAACTTTTTCTGAAAACGTTAATAATTATGCTTTCGAAAAAATGTTTTATTTTTATGCTTTCTTGGCATACTCTATAGCTGTGATTAACATGGGTTTCTTATGGTCAGTATAAATATAGCCTTAAATGTAGTACAACAGAAGGTTTACTATCCATGCCTGTCAATCTGAAATACATTTTTCATACCAGCATAGTACACATAGGAAATAAAAAGACGACATGACACATAAAATACTGATATTAGAGATAAATAAAGAGGCTGTAGATGTTTGAGAAAGTTGCCGAAATGTTCAGTTTGTAGCTCAGTATGACAATATGAATGTAAAGAACATATCAGTATGTCATGAGTGATTACTTAATGGGAAAATTAAGATATATATCAATTAGAATAATAATAGGAAGTGCAATACCATGAAATATGGAAAGGACACGTGTTGCCTTATGAAGGGCGTTCCTTCTCCATGTTTCAAAGAGAAAGTTACTCAAAAGTCAGTCAACGAACACGTTAATCAACGGTATCAAACAAAAACCTACGGGTGCTTCCGTAATTGGAAGTCTCGCGTGGATTACGTACTTCTGGACGGGTACTACTCCGGAAACTCATGCTATGGGAATCAAACTAGAGTATAAACACAGAAAGGTAACGTTAACAAACTAAAGCTTATGTTAAAAATATCAAGTAAGTATGTAATTAGTAGCTATTAGAATATCATGTGTTATGCACACTAATGTAAACACTGGTATAGTGAGTTATACGTAGTGAAGTAAAGTAATTATTTTTCTCATTCTATTTTCAGATATGTTTCCGATCCTTTTCAATGCTAATATGAACAACCTATTAGCGGAGAAATCTCGAGATGTTTTAACCCATGGAGTGAGGACCAAGAATAATACCCTTTCACCTAGCAGCCCCACTTTCATGGAATCCACATGCTGAACCGTGGAGGTGTACCAGCAGCCAACTTTCTCAACAACAAACGTCTCCGTTTTAACTGATCAAGCATCTGCAGTGAATCTTGAGTAAACAGTGATTTTTGCTTTTAAAAGAATCAGTGATAACACATTCATTTATCTTTACCTACATTTTAAAATTACTTATGAGAACAGTTGTTTATCTAATCAATTTCAATAATAGTTATCAAAGAGCATCATAAATTGTAATTGCTGTATATAATGTTTGATGCACCTGTGCTCATTTTTTTAAAAAATACTTCAAATACATGAGAATGTACGAATGAGATTATAGTTGCATACATATACTTCATGCAGGTGCAATATTTTAGTTAAAAATTTTTTCCGAAATTATCAAATACCCTCGCTGTTTTCCCGATTTGAAAAAGTTGATCTAGGATGACAAGTAAGGTACTTGATACTTATCAACCTGATGAATACAATAGTAATTGAAGTTTACAACCGAAAAGCAGATCTGTGTTGCTTTTTTCATGGGAGGATGGCTTCAGTTTACATATAAACTTTTAAAAACTACAATTTAAGATATTTGTTACTGAGTGTTTAGATTTTAAAGATTTGCATATCCTGTAATGTGTCCATTAATTATATTAAAAGTGAAGACCTCAAATACTTTCAATGACATGCTGGTTTTTACACATGGATCATATACAATATAAATGACATGACTGGTGACAAAGGTAAATCTGTAAAAAAATGTTTAGCTTCTCATTTGCTGCAAAAGAACCGATTAGCTTTTTACACAAAACCAAAAAATGCCTGAAGAGCCTCTTATCTTCATAGTAGATAGTACACTGACGTTTCACTTTTTCACCAAAGTCGATAAGATATTTGAATTCACATCCCCAAGAGAAGTTTGAATGCAAAATTTTGATTTCACTGAGGTAACGACCTCCCGGAAATCGTAAATTTGAGTAAACGAAGAGTTTAAAAACAAAGCCATTGGCCATGTAGAAGTTAAGCAATGAGGGTGAAGGAAGTAAAAAAAGGTTAGCCCAAAAGCAGTTAATTAAAGTTTAAGTTTTAACTTCTTAATAAAATACGCTTTTACTGATATCTCTCAAATCAAGGCATACATAGGAAATGGTAACTGGGTAATATCAGGCATTACCACCAGGAATATCCAGCTTAACGAATTTTATAGAACCATCATGAATTAAAAATAAATTCGGAATTTTTAGAATTATTAACTCTTCCCTGCTACATCGTAGGAATAATTAACCTTTGCATTGTGTTGCAAGCTTTGTTTATACGTAATATTAGTTTACTGCTACTGCACCTAAACTGATAAGTGAATTCCAGTTAAACGCTCATAATAAATCTTATTTTCTAATTTTCTGAGTTCGTAGCATATGATTCTGCTATTAAAAAATCCCAAATGCGCATTTTAAAAACTAGCTTACAGATATAAAAAACATAAATTTCTAGTGATATAAATTTCTAGATTTCTATTTTATAAATCTAATGGAGAATATTATCTTGAGAAAAAGATTAAAACAATGCAAAAAAGTACCACTAGATATGCAAGTCGTGAAATACACTTTACACAGAAAAGCATATTGTTTGTATGAAACCCGTTTTCTATATAAAGATAAGTTTTGCTTTTAAAGTTACCGTTTTCATTACAGCAATAACTGTAGAGCCAGCTTAAATATAAAAAAGAGAGAATACAATTTTCTAGTAAAAAACATATTATTGAATTATGCATTAAACTCATATATGCTCATTACTAGACAAACTCTTTTTTCGAAGACTGGGACATAAAACACCGAACAAAGTGCTAACAAAAGTTTCGTTTCCCTAAAAATGTCCCAATTAAGATATCTTACATGCTATATCCAGCATAATTTACACTAGTTACTCTTTTTCATTATCAATTTTCCCTGAAAGTGCATCCCAAATATCAGTATTTCACTTCAAATATTCGATTCTGCATATCAAGGGCTAATTTTTGCAGGGTGCTTATTTCCGAGTGGAGGTAAGTATTTTTTCCCTAGGAAATTGTGATAAATGAGATTATGTAAACACCATCATTGATCACCTACTATTACATAACAATCTCCCTTTTAAATTAAACTTCTTTTCAATCAATTACAGTAGGCAATGTTGGAGTTCAAATCTGACAGCTAGAAACTCTCATGATAAAGAGTTTCTTCCTCTTTTTTGCTATACCTATATAAATAAGTTAGGATGAATGAATACAGGATAAGCTATATTTATGTAACTTCACATAAATTAAATGATAGGAAATAATTAGCATGAATCCAAATAACGGGTTCATACATTATTTCATTCCTTATATGAAATTTGTATTTATATTGTTAGAATGCATAAACCATTTTGGTATGAAAATCTACAAATTTTACGTTAATAAATCACTCTTTTTTTGTGCCTTCTAAAAAACAAAGTTAAAACGCTCATTTAAGCATGCTTGCATTTTTGTAACATAACACTATTTTATTTTACGTTAAAACTCAATTTATAACGTAAATTGCATATACCATTTTGGTATTAAAGGCAACCGATTCTACCTAGGTAAATCACTCTACTTGCGCCATTAAACCCAATCATGTGGGCATTAACAGAACCTTTACCAGCCTCCAAAAGTCCAACGTAACAATATAAATAAATTTGAATACCCAACTTTACCTTAATAGGTATTTTTATCGGTATCAGCAGGAAACCAGTACATGAATTCTTAATTAAATGAAGTATGATAGCAGTGCTACGTTTCCTTGCTCTGCCTTTGAATGCCTAGTAAATGGATCTTGTAATCAAAAACCAGTAATTTCAACAGCACCTCCACCTAACCAATGCTCTTGCCGGTGTATTAGTTTCTAGAAACAGTGTAACCCCAGAATGATTGACCATGAGCATTTGTAAACCAATCGCTAAATTAAGTTTATTAATCATTGAATATAAACTTTATTGCAACTTTCAATTTCTTTAGTCCATATGTATCAAAACTCAATACGTATTTTTTATAAATTTACGACTGTGCATAATTGAATAGTTATGTTGTCTAATCGCCCAATTCATCTATCACAAATTCATGCAGTAATGTACTTTTGGAATTACACTATTAGCGTATTCTTTCTATGACAATAATTTTATGATCAATGAAAACTTATAAATACCATCATTGACCGACATATACTATTAAGCGCATACTAACCAATTCATTAAACTTGAGCGTATAATTAGTCAATGTTAGTAAAAACGCTAACCACACAGAGTTCATGTCCGATAGCTGGAACTCTGTAGGGGATTACATTTAACATTTAAAATAGCAGTTTTTTCCTATTTTTAGAAATACCTACATAAAAGAGATAAAATGAAAATATTAATGAGTGAATACCCTGAATAGCTAATTAATACCCTGAATTGAATACATGTAAATTTGAGCACAGTCCGAATACTGGACTATGATTTTATTTGAATGTGCATGTTAATTATTCCATTCATAATGCAAAATGGGTAATCATTTTTTGTTTAAAAAGTGACCGTTTTGAATAAAATAAATCAAACTAGTCTTGTCTTTTCAAACAACGTAAATTGTTGTGGTCCAACAAGTGGTGACCCCGACGTGATTATCATTTTGATTCAGTAGAAGCAAAATGCAGTGGTTCAAGTGGAATAAGTGGGAAGAGGATGCTTACCACTTAAGACAGAAGTGGACAAAAAAGAAGAGTTTGGTTAAAGCATAATATAAACAAAACTTTAATACCCAACTTTACCTTAGTAAGGTATTTTAATCAGTATCAGCAGGAGACGTATACATGAATTCAGAATTAAAAGAGGTATGACAGCAGAGCTACGTTTCCTTGGTCTTACTGTGAATGGCTAGAAAATGGATCTTGTAATCAAAATCCAAGTTACAAAAAGACCTTCTTTATGTAACCAATGCTCTTGTCTGTATATTAGTTTCCAGAAACTGGGTAACCCCAGAATGATTGACCATGAGCATTTGTAAACCAACCACTAAATTAAGTTTATTAATCATTATATATAATCCCTATTACATCTTCCAACTTCTTCAGCCAATATGTATCAAAACTCAATATGTATTTTTCATCAATGTACGACTGTCTATATTTGAATGTTTATGCAGTCTAATCACCCAATTCACCTAACACAAATTTATGCAGGTAATTTATTTATTTGTATACTTTTTCGACTTTAAAACCCCTTATTTTCGTAGTTATTGCTCTATTTTTAAAGACTACATGAATGGCTATTTATATGTTTTATTTGAAAAGATTTAACCGTATATTTTGTCAATAAAAGTGCAATTCCATCCTCTAAAACAAATTTGGCATATTATGCCACTTTTCTTTGCCCTATTGTTAGAGAGGGCTCAGATATTTATTTGCATAAGCAAATTTTAGAGTTGCATTCTCTGCTTTCACATCGTGCAGTAATGAAAGCTATAAATTCCAGGATAACTAAAAATATTTGTTGTTTTTTAAGTTTATAGACAAGAGGGTATCTATTTGAAGGGGACTAAATGTGGGAGGACATCTAGTTTCAAATTAACGGCATATTTATTATTGAAATCGTTAAAACTACTTATCAAATTAATTTTTGCCGTTTGAGATGCAAGTTCACATTAGAAATAAATAGTTATATGACTTACACATAATACTTAAGTGGTAATGCCAATCTAAAACTTAGTTGATGGCCAAATTACTTATGCTATGTGAACTGCGATCAACATAATAAGTAACTCGGTACAAGACCTGCTTATCATGACATTTTTTCTGATCCATTCGGTGTCCTTCCTGTAATTCGTGGAGACTCCAATTTCATTCTAGATTTCATACTTCCGCCAGTTGTAAGTAATTTCCAAAAAATATTCGTTGTTGTCACCCTCTATAAAACCCAACAAAAACAAACGCCAAGTCAAGTTATAGTTGATCGCATTTTTATTTTAAAGGATTTTGTTACTGAAATAATGAAAACTTTAGTGAACAATGCCAATTTCAATAATAATGCATTTAAATTGTGCGAATATTATAGTTATTCTATTTAACATTGATTCACTACCTGTTTTTAATTGAATAACTGGAAGTCAATCCTAATTTTTCAGTCCACCTTCTTCCTTCGCCCAACTTATATGATTTGCAGCGTTTCATCTTGGAAGGAAAATCCCTTGTGCAAACTAATGGTTCCACAAGATAATTAGTTATCAATGCTTATGTCCATTATAATTTTTTGTGTAGAAATTTTCAAGTAATAAAGCAAGTTTATATAAATTATCAAACAAGTAATTAGAAATCTTTATGTGAAGGACATTATAATATATTATGCCTTACAGACAAACGATGTTGAGCTTATTGCTGAAATAAATTTTTCATTTTGTAATGATTACAAAACCACAATTTTTGCTTGCTTAATACAAACTCTCCACTATTTGCAATCAAAATTATTATTTCTTGATTGAAGAGAAAATCCTTTCAAGAATTGCAGAAAATTTGCAATAAAATTGCAAACTATTATTCCCAAAAGAAGGATTTTATCCAGCTGCAGAGAAGAAGTAAAAATGGCGAAACGAAATGATAAAAAAGATGACTGGAAACTGGACCAAAAATTCTTTGCATCCTTTTATGTTTACGGCAAGTATTCTTCAATGCTGTCTCCTGCATGCATGATATTTCTTAAACGTTAAAACTGCGTTTCAGAACCTTCTTCTGATCTTCTCATTTTATATAATTTAATATTCGTGTTTTGGATGTAATCCAAAATCTGTATATACACATAACTACTTTTAAATCAATTCATTAATTGAAACATGTACATGTTCACATGGATATGTGGAACATAATTTCCTCTCTGTGCTGTCCAGATTGTAATTGCATGTACACGAAAATTTGAAGTGGTATGAAATATCATGGTTATATTATTAATATGACATCTAGTTCTGAAAGAAAACATAAACTCAATTCATCATTGCGTGAGCTCATTTTTTGATTGCTTTAATTCTTAAGTATATATAAATTTTTTGTTGATTTTTTTCAGCTTCATAGACTGAGCTACACGATCACAATTTCGGAATGCCAAGTAATGCTCTCGCGTACATACAAACTCAACATTTTTGTGTCTCAACAACTCATGTCTTCTTATCTTTTCAGCTTGCATCCCAGTAGCTGAAAGCTGCATGGTATAATTTTGCGGCCGGGAAGCTCCTAAAGGAGGCAAGAATTTTAAAGCGGAACTATAAATTACAGTGATCATCATTTATCTGGCTCAACGAAATATCAAGGCAGCCGTTCAACTTTTGCGCGATGATTTGAGTGGCAGATGAGATGAAAGTAGATGAACAAAGAAAATATATGATAATATCCATGCATTTAGAACTGATATTTCTTCATATTCAGAAAAAACACGTACAAAATTTGATTACACATTTGCAATTCGACAAACATTTTAAATAATTTAATTGCATTTAACACATTTGTATTTTAATTAATTTGCTGAAGTTTGATGCAATTACTATGAATTCATTGCCATAAAATCACATTTATTGTTTGATGTTTTATTAAATTGTATTAACAATTCTTTGTATACTTAAGTATTACTTTTACTACTTTTTTGTTTTAAAAAATTGGAACTAAAATGCTGGAAAATTTTGATTATTTCATTGCAATCTTCCAAACAATGAAGTTGCTGAGAAACAAATTAGACATTTATATGCATATTATTTTTATATTCAAGTTTTTGCTATCTTATTAGCTTATTTTTTAACTTTAGACTGAACCTCTGAGGAAGTTTACGCACTATTAAAACTATCAATTAAGTGACTTTTGTTAAAATAAAGTTTCGCTATTTTAGTTTATGAATGCACTGATCTCAGTAGCAGAGAATTTATAACTGTCTGAAGGAAGGCAACACAAAAAAATACTACCAAGCTAATATTTAAAAAATACATTTATTTACATGTATTAAAACTTTTGTTTCTTATAATAATTTTTACATATATGATATTCCACTTTATCTGCTAATGTTTATTAATATTGTCCCCAAACCGTATTTTAATTGTTCTATTTTCATGAAATACTGTATAACTGTTATTAACATGGGTTTCTTATAAACAATATAAATATTACCCTAACTGTAGTAAAACAGAAGGTTTACTATCTATGCCTGATATTCTGAAATACATTTTTCATACCAGCATATTATACATTTAAAACAGCGGGTGCTTCCTTAATTGGAAGTCT
>JAQIXX010006334.1:0-12366 GCA_034700605.1 Willowsia nigromaculata
TCTGTAATCGTTCTTAATATCTGGAACGAATAACGGATACATTAGAGATTCGTTTGTGAATAAATTGAGATATGCGCAAGGGATATAGAGAAATATTAGGTACGGCTGAAATTTAAACGAATGCAAGTCCGCCAAAAGACTCATTTTCATAGAGTAATGATGACGTGACTGCGCGGACGCTTGACTCTCAATTTGCCCCGTCCCAGTTCTCAGATGCAATACGCGTGTGTAATAACCACATGTATGAAACCAACATCGTGCATTTTCACAGTAATTTTTACCATTTCGAGCTGAATTTATTAAATATATCCGAACACCACAAACGCTTACATTTGAGTAATCTTAAGAATTGGATATGACATGTAAAAATCGTAATATGATAAAATGCACATACCATTTAAACATTACGCTTTTGACTTTTGACTATTTGTTGAGCCTTCTTACGGTTCACTCTAGATTTTCCCTTAGACGTGTTACAATTATTATTGTAATTTACTCTGACTTTTGACCGCGTGTTAACAAATTCCTTAATTATTTTTGAATCAATGTTTAAAAACATTTTACACATTTTAGGAATCATTTTTTCATTTACCTCGCTGGGTCTATATTCATGGAGGTGTGACTCAAAGTATGTATTCAACTCCAAAATTTCTTTAAAAAACTGATCAGATGGTACAAGTAATCCTCCTCTTGAAAGTATATGGATCCATGAGGATCCTGCGGTTTTGGAAGTTGGAGCACCGACATCATATCCACGCTTCTTGAGTTTAAATGCTAAATAGCCTGCAAAATACTGCAACGCTTCAATATTGTTGTTTAAAGACTGCTGGGCTAATTTTCCTTCATCCATGGGTGCACGTTGTGAGAAATTATTTTTCATTATCAGTTTTGCACTTATCCAGCTGCATCCATCGTAGTCGTTCGCAGTGTTGGTGCCGCTTAAAGGTCGAACTTGAGAGCCAACAAGAAGCAATCGGAGACGGTATTTGAACTCAGGAACTGTAGGGTTGGTGTTGCTTCCTCCAAATGCACGAATTCTGGAAAACATACTTTCCAATGCATCTTGGTTAACTCTACTTGTCAAGAGGTACTTGATTCCATAGAGTGCCTTCAAATCATGATAAAGGTCTATGGTAGCATCGATTGATATTATCCACCCCTTTTGAAATGGCAGCATCCCTTCACGAGGCTTTCCCGATTTATTTAAGAAGCAGCAAGTAAACAGGAGGTGCCTTAACTGATGGAGAACCGTAACTTGTTGGTCCCACTTAATACCCAGACCACACAGGAGCTCATTTCCACTATATTGAGGCACGCGTGAGTTGGAAACATCAAATCCATTGTTGATTATTCGAATAAATTCGCTAATCTCTGGTCTCTCTCGAAACGTAATGCTGGCCAGTGAGGCTGTGTGATGTGAAAGTAACCTAGCCACTGGTGTGACCCTCATTCTCTCAGCACCCGTCAGTTCAATTAATTTCTGCGTTAAATTTGGGCACAGTTTTAACTCTGTATCATCAGAATCAATTAAAAGTTGGAAGGTTTCCTTTGAAATATATTGTCCTGTCTCTAGAAGCACGCCATCGTTCAAAATGTGATTTCGAGCTAGCTTTAACATGTGAGGCACATCTGCAAAGACACGAATATTGCGTGATAAATCTACTGGATTTGTGAAACCTGAATTTCCAATCTCGATGCCCAGTTGGTTCCAAACCCCTCGATTCTCTCCACCAAGGTCACTCGTTATGGCATGGACATGAAAACCAGTATTCTCAACTGCGATGATGATCTTCAATAGAAGATCCTTGGTCATGCTTGTGTCAAATGAGTAAAAAATGGGCTGTTTCCAATTTTCGCATATGCCCCTAGCTAGAACAACTTGCACTTTAGTAGCAGTAGCAATAGAATTGCTGGATTTATCAATTACAACCCTGGAATTAATACTCATCTCATCGTACTCCAGTGCACAGATCCTACTCAGCATAGTCATCTCAGGTACTTCACTCTTCATTATTTCCAACACTTCCTCCAATATCCCAGGTTGGCAAGCAAAGTTTTTTGTCCAGGTTCTTAGTGTACGGACAGCTGGTAATGGTAATTTCCATGCATGCATGGCAGTCTCGTATGCTTTCAAATTTACACTTCTCACGGAAAGTGCCTGTACTATGTCTGCTGTTGACCAATTGACTCGCTTCATTCCAGATAGTTTTTTAATTTGGGATGGACTAAATGGAGCGTTGAGGTTTTTAGAAATGCTTAAAGATGATCGCCGCTGTTTGTACAGGAGCTTGATCCGGCTGCCCTGCTTCTTAAGAAGACTTCGCATTTCCCTGATTCTGTTTTTCCGTTTGTCAAGAAGTAACTGCATGTGAGATATTACTGCAAGGTAGCGTTTCTCCAAATCTAGTTTGAGAACAAAATTAGTTTTTATGGCTGATTCATTCAAGTTTAAAAATGACTGTCAATTAATATGCATAAGGTACCAGATGCCAGTTCCACAGGTTCCGTTTGCATGGAACTTTCCTGAAGATTAACGTTTGACAAGTAGGCCAGATTTTCTTTCTCTGTTTCCATTTGTGCAGCCTCCAAGCGATTAGCTTCATCGCGGGCAGCTTGTCTGAGAGCATCTTCTTCTAAAAAGAGTAACAATAATTTTGTAAATAATTTACGCTTTTTTATTACCAATTACATCTTCTTCTTTCACAATCAGTATTCCTACTACCAAGTAACTTTTCAATCAATGCCTTCCTTGCTCTGATTTCCTCCCTTTGATTGAATTTCTGCTCCCTTAGAATTGAAGACACGGGCTTAGTCTCCACACGCCCTGGGAAGATAGAAGGGATTGCTCCAGGCTTTAGATTTTTCTTGAGTGGTATACCCAAAAGCTCTCCTTTTAAATCCCTCTCGTATGAAATTGGCGAAAAATGTTCGGAACACACTCTAGAAATGACCGGGTCAAATTTATCTCTCCTCTTGCACAAGGCTACCCATCGCTTGCACGTTAACTCGTCGTGAATTGGGAACTGATGAAATTTTAACTGTTTATTTTTGTGAACTGGTCTTCCTGTATGTTTGCAGTCGGCTACCGCACAAACAGACGGCATTTTGCTATGCTTAACTGCTTACTTGAATGCGTTAACGCAAATTGCTGTAATTAAAATATTTTAATTATGGTTCAACAATAATTTTTATAATATAATAATTCATCCAATCATTGCAAACTTAAGGAAAATTTAGCTTCAGACTCTTTCAAAACAACAATCTTCACTGGTATATAATGTAGTAGCAGAAATGATCATATGGTCAGCGTCCGCGCAGTGACGTAGATTGTTTACCTACGCCCAAGCATTTTGTTTCAGCTTTTCACAACGAAGAAACAGCCGCATGCTGTAACCAGGCGGTATTTAAGGAGATTTAGAGGGAAGAAAGTACTATTCCTGAACCACTCTTAATTCGTAGGTTGGAGTGGGGCTCTAACATCATGCTAATGTAAAGTAAATACCAATTCACAACGGAATGTTTCCTCGTTTTTAAGTGAAAATCTTATGTCTTTAAACATAAGACATAAAATGTTGCACTTTGCTAAACGATTTACTTTAATTACCCAGTCACTGAATATCATCATACCCAATAAATGGCTCATCGATAAATCAGCTATTCGAGTACAACATACAACTGAAACATCCAGATATCCTTTGATGTTGTATGATTTTAACTAATCAGAACACTGACAAACACTTGACAGCGAACCCGTCTTGCCCACATTAATCTACAATGTTTTAAAAATTAACATAAGCGGCGTTGAAATGTTTTATCTCCCATATTTTTTCCAACAACTCAATAAACCGGTATTGTTGGAACCATGAATGAAGAGAGCAGTATTTTGCATAAAATCGAATTTGTATGAGTAGGTATCGTTTTTCGATTTGTGTTAGATTTTTCGTTTTGGTTGCAGACAAGTTCATTCTTGTTGAAATTTATGTGCGTCGAGCTGTCTGCATACCTATCTGTGTATTTTTGTCGATTTCTGTGTATTCAACACCAGTTTAACCCATTGAACTACAAGGAAGATAATTAACCATTAAAATTGCGCCATTAACTCGGTTAATTTTCAGCTTTTAATTAAATCAGGTAAGTAATTTGGGTGTTGTGTGTGCTCTCAGTATCAGTGTAACGTGGAAGAAGTGTGAAGTGAGGCGTTGTCAGTAGACTTAATGATTAATTTTTATTACTTTAATTGACAGATTCTAGAATGAGTTCTTCAGGCCCAAGTCCCCGTAAAATCAAGCGTTTGGAGGAGGATCCCCCAGCAGCCGCTGGGAGTGAGGGTTCGGACCATGATGACGAGGGGGATGGCATAGACGAGGCGACTTGGCAGTCGTTAACTGACATCGATGATTGTCAAAAGGAGTTGGACGAACTCAACATGAAGGCGTCAAAGGAGATCCTCCAAGTGGAGTCGAAGTACAACAAGTTGAGAAAGCCGTGTTACGAGAAGAGGGCTGCGTTGATCGATAAAATTCCCAATTTTTGGGGGAATGCTATTGGCAATCATCCCCTAATCTCTATGCTTGTCGATGAGGAGGAGGAGGACTGCCTCTATTTTCTGAAAAGGTTGGAAGTCGAGGAGTTCGAGAATGTGGAGGATGGATTTCGCATCAAGTTCGTGTTCGATGAAAATCCATTCTTTGATAACCCAGAGCTAGTAAAGGAGTTCCACTTGGGTCCAAATACGGAGCCAAAGTCCACCAGTACTACGATCAAGTGGAAGGAACAGATGGACCTGACCAAGAGACATCCTCGATTCATTACTGCTAATGGGATACACGGTTTGAAAACGTTCTTCTATTGGTTCGCCAACAATAACGACGCGGATGTGGATGACATTGCACTGGCTATTATGAACGATATATGGCCGGATCCTTTTGAGTACTACAACTCCCCCGATATGGAGGATGCGGATGAGGAGACTTTGTAAGTACATTAAAATCTCTATTTTCACCTGATTAATCTCTAAGTACCCATTACTAGTCAGTTATCTTCTTACCCTACAGGGAAGACAGTGAGGAGGACGTCATCATAGAAGAAGAGGAAGACATGATGGATGTGGAGGGCGATGAGGAGACCCCAGAGGATGATAATGGCGTCGGCAACAAAGAAGGACTCAACTAATTTACAGCTTATCATCACACCAGACACCTGACCATTGCGCGTCACGCAATCAATAAAATACACTGTAACCTGTCTTAAAAATTCTAATTAATTTTTACCATTCTTCTTCAATCTCCTTTAACCTTTCTAGTGCATAATTAGTAATAACCGCCGATTGTAAAATTAACGACGTAAAAAATAATTAATTAACGTGACGTGTTTAATTATGTTTTTAAACTTTTGAGTATCATCCACGCATTTTTCTAGAGACAAGTTCCGCATTTTTTTGTATAATTTAACTTTCTCTTAATAATGTAATTTACAAGATTTTCTTCAGCGATTTGTCAATTCCTGTAATTAAATATGCTTGTTAATCTAGTAATTTAGAGGTGGGTTAACTTCATTAATTAGACATTTAAAGTATTTAAACAAAAGGACATTATTCGTATAATTGACACATGTACAACTGTTAATCGTAATTAGTTAAGTGTATAATTAGCTAATTATGATTTCGATGAGTTACTCAAATTGTTTCAAGAAAAAATAAATAAAAATGATATTCGTTTAGTTCCTCCTCAAATGCGAATAGTTATTTTATTGTATTTATATTAATAATTATCTAATTAATCTAATAGAAATGTGGCAGCATCAAGTTGGCGAGAGGTTGGTTGGCGTCTGCAAAGCATTCTTTGAAGCACAAGTCGTTGGTACGTTTAGTATACTTTTGTTACATGGCTGTTTTTAGTTCTATGCATGCTTTACAATGCTTCATTCCTGGGCAAGTGATCTTACACGGGTAAATTGCTGTAAATATATGCAAACCAACTATCTGCGCTGTGTTTATTTTCTCCATTCCATTTGATTGCATACCTACGAAAATTTTATTTGCTATAACTATCTAATAAGCTAACGTTACATGGCACCAGCTACCTGTTCTCCAACTTCTATTGATGTAGCTCCTTTTGCATTGGCGTTAGCTTTATGTTGCTTGATGCAGCTTGATGTTATACCATACTATGGGTTATTGTCCACATTAACGACGTCAACAACTTTATATATTTGTTATATCATTTAACTTGCAGTTCGCAGTATATTGTATACAAGTTGACCTTTTCACACGCATACTATTCGGTGGTCATGCGTCAATTGCAATAAACAGTACTATTTTTGCACAAGACTTCCTGCTAATTTTCCATGGTCAAATATATATACTGGCCAAATTTTTAAAGTTTTAGAGGAGAATTTTATATTCATGGAACTTCACTGGAAAATGTAACTTTGATTTGTTAGCGTCAGCGTTCTTGTTTTTATGCATAAAAATTAATTTTCTACTTCTGTAGTAAAATTTAATGTCCGTTATAACCCGAGAAAATAAAGGTTAATTTTCCTGTCTTCGTTTTATAGGCGATATGCATCGCTTATTCAGGTAAAATCAAAAACCAAACTGTAAATAACACAAATAGAACTAAAAATTAATATGCATTCAGATACAGCGTAAAAATCAACATATCTTTATTTCGTTATTGTTCAAATACGTTTCCATCAGTGCGGCAGGGCGGAAGACAGAAATATCGTGCTGGTGACACTTGCGGAGTGTACAACAAGTTTGACAAGTAATTGAACATCACAATTGACTGTCAGTGGGATGAACACTACTGCAACTACTGGAACTTTTTGCGTAAAAAATGCGCTTCAAGGTCCTAGAGGATTCATTTGGGGTGGACGGTGATTGAGAACTTGGTATCAGTTATTTATCATCCATGCAATAAATCCGGAAGTTATACAACATTTAACTTTTATCCAATGACAGGTGGCGTCAGTTAATTCGACGATGTGCCAGTGTATCAGACACAGGAGTAACCGGGGAGTCTGCGAAAACGGAGTTTATTGGGAGGAATCCTACTGTTCTAATGACGCTTGTAACAGTTCAAATCGTGTTCATTCTATTAATAATTTTAGCATTAAAATTACTTTTTTTAAATTTTTAGCTACTTATTAGTTCGCGGATAGAGTCTCATGTACAAACATGAGCTATAAATTAGTTACCTCCATCAATACAACTAAGCATCCAGTACCCAGTACAATATTTCTATAATTTTTGTACATTTTCAAATTGAAGCAAGTAACAATCAAAATAATATGACATTGCTAGAAGTAGAATATAAATAAGCAATACTAGTAAACTCCATTTTTAAACTTGACTAAATGAAAAAATAATAAAACAATTCTCGTTTATACATTTTGTGAAATTATAAGCCTTTATAAAACTTTATTTTTTAAACACAGATTTTATTAGTCTGACTCAATTTCATCACACCTCGCAATGATTAGAACAAGTTCTGCGAAAACCATGTTGATATACATATCTTGCACCGCATTCACCAACCTTTCTAAGACTGGCTCCGTGTACTTGAGTTCCAGTCTGTCAGGACTACCGTCCTCACAAAGTCCCAAAATAAGCTTTAAACTACTTGAACACGACCAATATATCCATAAAAAATTTTATATGGCTGAAACACCAGAACAACTTTAGGATCCCCATCTCCTTCGCTGTAATCATCAGGAAAGTTGTTGATTGCATTGCATCACCATGAAATATTTTTACTTTATATCCATTACATTTGAGGAGCCTTTTGTACTTTCTACGGTTTCATATGACGAAATCAACGCTGAGCAGTTCTGGCATAACTGTTTTGTCGCCAAATAGAGGATATCTTTCAGCGTATTGTCGCACAATACTTTCCGTAAGCATAGGCGATGGTACGCAGGGTTTCAATATTTGAATTTCGGAATTTCTTCCGACTTTCCAAGAGTTTCTCTCAGAATCCTTTCAAACAAGTCTTTGTAAGATTTGCAGTGTTTTCTTCGGGGCGTTGAAGCAACATCGTTTGGGTCATCTAAATAATATCAATCAAAGAAAATTAGCATTACAGGAATAAGAATTCATAAAAATTCAGGTATGTATTTACACAAGCGCAACTGCGACATACCTTCAAGTGTACAACTTCCCACCAGCTCGTCTATTTTAGCGATTGTCGGAGGTTTGTTGGGTGTATACATTGATGGACAACATAATTCTCTCCTACCCAGATCTCGCATTCGTTGAAGGTACCGGAACCACAGTCTTCAATTACAAACAACTCTGCCCACTCTTCCATCTCCCAATCACGTTTATCCACTTCCCATTTTAACACCTTATTAACAAGCTTGGCAAATTCGGACTGATATTTTTCGGGTTTAACATCAATCCCAAAAAGCATTTTTAAAACGATGGCATCCCCATAATCATTGGAAGTAAACATGTGATTAATAAGGTTAACCTGACATTCGAATTCACATGCAATTACAAATATACATTTAACCCTTAAATACCGTTCAATAGCATACGTTTAGCAAATTGTGTATTTTACGAAAATAAATGTAGTTTTCTTACGCAGAAGTACAAATTCATCTATTTAATTGGGAACAATCCGAGGAAAGCGAAATTTTTCGATTCTGATATAGTTCACAAAATGCTCTATATCTTCTCCATAACTGTGAATAGTGTTCGGTAACGATGTATAAAAGTAAAAGACTGCGAAAAACTGATTAATTTCCTTGTATTGCGGAAACTGTTTAATGAGTTGCCATATATCATCGAAACGCAGAATTCCAACAAGCTATAGCATACGGAAAGATGGAAAGAATATTTTTGCCATTTTACATTGATAAAACTACAAATTTTCCGCATATACAAAAATAATTATTATTCTGAGTATGAAGATCTACCCTGTTGTGTCTGTCATTACGATAGAAATTAATGTCATTAATGTGAAGCGCTCAAACTTTGTACTGTACTCAGGTTCCAGATGCTATAATTTTGCATGTTTTCGTATTTTCTCATAAGCACGTAGCAGGCGTCTCTTTGCGTAACCGTAATCCTTGCCTCGAGTTTGAAGGACTTTCTTCTTTATTTTGGTACAAGTAAGTCCAAAGTTTCTTCATTGTTCGTGGCTACTGACGCGGAAGATAACTGACTTTTGTGTCGAGACTCCTCGCTTATGATGTTTTCGAATTCTCCAGCATCGACAGCAATCTCAGAACCCCCATTTTGTTTGGATAATATTCATTTTCCATTGCCTTCTCTATTAAGCACAAATATTAAATTTGAATCCTTCATATTTATGCAACAATAAAAGCGGGGTGTCAGATTTTGTTTTCCATAAGCAAGCATACCTTTGTAATGGCTGCCATTCGCCTGCTAGGAGCTTCGCCTTCATTATATACGGCGCTGTCATTTTGAGCCCTGATTTTCTTCGTTAACATTTTTCGTCTCTTTCTATATATTTTTGTTTGAAGGCCTTGGAACTCCATACAATGCAAAAAAATTTCTGCGAGGAAACGAAATAGCAACTCTCATATTTTTATAACTAACTCAAATAACATATATCATGAAAATACAACATAACTGTTTCAAATATTTACGTTTTCGGCTCTCTGTATGTAATAGTGGAAGTGGATTTTGAAGTGGAAACAAAGATTTTCTTTTTATCATAAAAGTGGTGTACCTATATGTGAAGAATCGTTGGTCTGATATCCTCTGGGACTCCTATTTCAATGAGACGGTCAGTCATATTTTTCAGTACAAGATTCCATATATCTATCGCACCACTTCTAAAAATAATCAAGCAATTGCAACGATTACATAAATTATCGTAGAAAAATGAGGAAGAACAGACATAATATGTAAGAATTATTAAAATTATTTTTTCCTAATTCAGTTACTTGAAAAGTTCTTTTTTTTCTTCCGGGTTCTCCGCGCACCGCGTCTTTGAGCTCGCCTATTTTCAGCATCAGGTTGAAAATTTCGTCAACATAAATGCGAGATACCTTTGAATTTGTGTGAGAAAGAAATTAGGATTGTGAATATTTCAACTTAGGACCAGTAATTAATAGTAAGTAATAACAATGTCAGTAGTAAGTTTAAATGTCAAATCCTATTCCGCGTGCATACCTATGATTGAGTATCGCAAAGAGAGCAATAATAAAAGCCCCCTTCCACAAAGAAATCAGTTGTTCCACAAACTGGACACTGCTCCTCCATCGTAGGTCCGGAATCGTCGACCACTGTTTCCAGTTCCATGTTCCCAGAAACTTGCACGTATCAAACTAGTAGCTACTTCAGGGTCGGATTTCCAAAACTGAAAGCAACATGTCAGTCACATGGACGCGAATCTCAGTTATATCAAAATTTCACCAAACGAAATCATCAAAGATGGTTTATTCGAGAAAGTAAGCATGAAAAATATTACATGAATTTGTTGCTTGCGCTGTAAATTTTTATTTCAAAACAACAGGGCAATTTGTAATTGTTCTGATTTTGTTTCAGAACACGTCAGAGTGAAAGTAAAATTCGAAAGCACCTGCATGCATCATGTCATGTCCTAGCCCAAGTAAATACATAGCAAGAGCAAAATGTAAACAAAGTTGGAAATAAAAACAAACACATGTATCGTCGCGCGTGTAACTCGGGGCAAGACGAAACAACAGAAGCCCATTTTCTGAGCGCTTTCACAGCTGATCCACTCGGAATTTGGAATGCCTCTCTTTGTTGCTTACCCAAGCATTTTTGGGACTGGAAACTGGAATGCAAATGTGAATATATTGAGCTCATAATAATGTACTTAAGAATTTGAAAGAAAGTCATAATCATGCAAAATTTTGGTTAGCTTGAACTTATATGGCAGAAGAAGTAACGGTTTTTTATATTTGGGTGCATAGTATAAAATCGGAGAGCATCTACCGGCTATAGCTACAGAAAAAAGCCAATTACAGATTTGTCCCATTTATGATGTCATTTTTGCTGATACTTCCTGCAATGAACTTAGCCTTCAATTTGAAAATTAATGCATGAGCCTTTCGTTTGATAACTTTACTTCTCGTTTACAAGTTATTTTTTATTGTTCTTTGGCCGTGTCATGTCATGTATAATAACTCTCTCGTTTGCATGAAACAAACTCATCATGATGATTATGATAACTATGCACAGCCTCACGCATACAGTTCAGTAATCCAGCAATATCCAATATTACGGTCTTACCTATTTTAGCTAAATATTCGGCATACTACCTGGTAAAGAATACAATACAATAAATTGACTACCACTTGCCACTTTATGGATGCCATATGTATTATGAGCAACAAAACAAAGCCTTTTGATGGATATCTACAATCCTCAGCCTCGCCAACATAATTTTAGACCTTCACACTTTTATTTTTCAGCTTGGGCTTCTCATCTCACACTTCTATTTGAATTTGAATTTCAACCATCGCCTTCACTCTAAGTCTACCTATCAAACAACACTCAATCCTATCGTTCTTCTTCTAACATCTTCAGTCTTCCCTTTAGTGTCTCAATTCACTACAAATCCAAACCAAATAATCTACACCAAACAAACCCATTCTTTGGCAGCTACAAGCTACAAGCTACAAGTGCAGTGTAGGGTAGGGTAGGGACCGAATAACACATTTGCGTGGCAGTGGATAAGAGTAACGGTAAAAATGCATGTAAAGATTTAGATTAATCAAAAAGAGCTATCATGTTAGTATATTAGGTGTAGGTACTTAGGTAAATGCTATGTAGCTGCGTGCATGTCATCTTTTGTGTGGTGAAATAAGCACAAGCTGTATTCGAGCCACGGCTTCAATGCCCGTCTATGCATTTTATTCCTCATAACTTGAAGCTCGAGCGAGACATTTCATTATTCATTGCATGCTTCTCAATATCATGAGGAATCCAACTATTCCAAATCCAAACATTATCATCGTGTGTGCAGTCACTATATTCTCGTTTCTGTTCTTTCTGTTGCTGCTGTAAATAGTAAATGAGATTGTAGTACCCTTTCGCAATTCTTGTATGGAATTTTACATGTCACAGGAAGGAGACTTCATAACATTGGGTTACCTCAACCTCAACTTTTGTAAGTGTGAGATACACAAAGCAGTCCAGCAGCAGCAAAGCAATGAAAAATGGGACTTTTCTTCTCTCTTGGTCATCATATATCACATCCATCTTACAAATTATTGCAGCATTTTCATCATGGATAAAGACTTCATCGCTAATGAGCGTGTTTCATCCAACTTTTTAACATGCTTCAATTTTATTACGCCGCTTTAGCTTCAGCGAAAGCAAGTATTGACTTTATCATGTTTGTCTGTCTGTCTGTCCGTCTGTCT
>JAQIXX010006335.1:0-12364 GCA_034700605.1 Willowsia nigromaculata
TCCTCTATCCAAGCTAACGCTGGACTATCTTCGATATCGGAGAGGACCGTGTAGTATAAATTAGCACAATCATGGTTCGTTGGTTGCAAGACTGAAATGTACAAGATTAATTTCCGGCGCTTATGATCATTTGTTATACACATTGACTCGGTCTCCTCCTCACTGCTGCACCCGATATGATTAGATATGGCAGAAGGGGCTCCTCCCTTGATGGGGTTCCCTTTGCTGAGTCCACTGGAATCATGATTATTTGATGAAGGCTCATGAGTCGATAAACCATGGTCGTTTATGTGTTGAAGTGTTTCCGACGATGATATTGAAAGCTGGCGTCCTTTGGAATCTGAACTATGCGTTGGACTAGGGCGATTTCCAGGTGAATCGTTGACTGGAATAAAAATAGAAAATACATAATAATTACTTTCCAAAACTTGACGCTTTAAATTTAATGGACAGCTAATGTTCAACTCACAACTGTTGGGATGCATCAAAGGATTGACATACTGAGTGCCATTCACGAGACACCCAGTAGTGACCTCCGCTAATGACTTTAATAACTTCTTCTTGTCATCCGGATTGGCATTTGTGAAAGAGTTGGCTTTGGATTCGGCCTCCCTCAAACTCCCAAAATCCTTCCTCCCTAAATGCTCGATTAAAGATCCCAGGAACCGTATTTCGAACGGCATGCTGAGATCTATCAAGGTGCACATTGCTTCTATCCGCATATGTGCAGAAAGACCCTGGTACCATTCTGCGACATCCTCCTTCAACTGACCAACCATCGTCTAGGAAACAAATAATCAATCATAAAACCAATTATTAGCAATTAGCTCTCAAACATAACCAATCACACCATTCAATCATTTATATATTTTTCAAAATACTCACTGTGCGTTGCGCCGAATCAAATCGTCATAGCTTTAGGAAATCCCGAATAGTTAAATTATTTGGATGAATGGGAGAGACAAGCCTTTCAATCCAAACAATCTGCTTGAAAGTTGCCACAGTTTCATAGATACTTTTGCAGAGCTGCTAAAAATTCTCCTACAATATTTCCAGTTTTTCCGTAGTTTTAACTATTCCTTAACTAGCTAATTAAATTTATCTTAGTAGAAAATTTTCCCTCTTTTCCTGAACACTTTTTGATTTGATAACCCGTCCTAATTAAAAAATAATATCTTGTTTCCCCCTCCACAACTGAAATGACTCGAAAGTGTGACGTATCTTTAACCGGTTAAAGATTCAATATCATCTCTACCTAATTATTATTCCCAGTCTCAAAAATAATAATTAACTCCTCATGTATCAATAAAACCTTAACTACTGAACATTATTTAAGCAGAAGGCAAGAATATTTCAACATTTACCACAAAATTTGAAAAGAAAATCAGACTTTAAGCACTTTCGCAAACGTGCTTGTACAATTTTTTAATTATTGTAATCTCGCCCCTAATGACTGCTACTGTAAATGCTAACTGTTACAATGGTACTCCCATCAACAATCAACTTTCCCCACAACAATCAGAACTAAAAAACCATTCCTACAACTTATAAACCAAAGCTTTTTTTAAGAAACAAGAAAAAATTGAAATAAAAATGAAAAATAAATGGGAAGAAAGTTTCTGAGATTCTGACACCACTGCTGTGACACCCTAAATGCTAAATTTGGAGCCTTTGATGAAGGTCCCTCCAATCAAAAATGGTATCCAGTTCCTGTGGCGTCCTCAAGAATGTGACCTCTGGAGAGAGAAAAGTGACCACTGGTCTGAATCTTAATCGACGAACATGTTAAAAGATGAATAGAATGTGTTGGTACACAGTAGCCGACATATTAGAACTGTAAGTCTTCCACTACATTTTGTCGGCTAATTGAACAATTAAGACAGTTGACAAACAGTTAATTGCAGTTGTAAATGTAATTTTGACACTAGAAAACAGACTGTTTATCATTATCATCTGGACAACACCGACACAAACAACAACAAACACAATCACTGCTGATCATGTAAACAGAGAAACAGGTGATTCTTCTTGGGTGTCACTCCCACAAGCTGATTAATTCTGGAGATGATGATTATCCATCAGTGATCCAATCTTAATTTCCGTTCTTGTATATCCTATAATTAGGAAAGAAAACATCTGTTAATTATTATGAAATTTAAAGAACCAATAATTATAATCACCACTAATCCCTCATTCACATCATCCACAGCTTTTTAATGTTAATTTTTGCACCACTATTTTCTCGCCAATTTTCTCTAGACAAATCATTTTTGCTAATCACAATTAATTTAACTTTGAGATCAGCTGAATCCCTACATAATAACTCATTGTTATCCATTTAATCAGCGTTTCCTCCAGTTTTTTACCCGGAAGCGTCTTGCAAAATAGCAATTTTTTTTGCACATGCAAACTAATCTCTCGTTACAGCAATTAAAACATGAAAAGACAATGACTGGCCTTTAGTGAAATTTTCTATTTTTTTCTTCACATCCCCTCAAATTAACTAATTGCTCCTCCAATAAAATTAGCAATATTTCAATATTGTACACATCCCATTTTTTTTTGCACAAAACCAACATACTTTCTTATCATAATTGACTCCTCTTTTCTCTCTTTCCTCTCGTCCTTCTGGAATTAGGTGCACCCATTATCAAATTAAGACTACTTTATTTTTTCCTCCAAATAAAAATTGCTACGCCATGCAACTTCCTTTCATATTTTTCCCCTTCTTTAACCCTTCCTCTTACATATTTCCCCTCAAAAAATAGCCGACTCTTTAACAAGCTATCATCCTCACATAACTTGTATGGTTGCTCTACCTCTCTACCAAGTATGTAGACATGAGTACATTCAAATCGCGAACAATTTTTGTGCAAAAAAAAATTATTTTCACGAAAATACTACTTCCCTTTCATCTCACCAGCGTGTATCATTTCCTTTCAGTGAAAATTTCGAGTAGTCTCTATTCTCTCTAGCTAGTGGTTTTTCTACAATAATTATCTTTTATTCTATACACATCCCCTCCATATAATTTCTCCTCAGAAAATCTTAACTGTACAATCCTAACCGTCTGTCTTCGTCTTTCCCCAATGCAAAAAAAAAATCCAACGAGAATTTTCATCTGAGATGAGAATAATGACGACTCCAAAAAATGTGACGATGATGATATGCTCTCCTCAAAGACGAGAGGGGAAGATCGTCATCAGTATCATCTCATCTTATTCAATTTTTATACAGAAGACGCAATGATCTGACTCTCCACATACTAAAAACCAAATTACTATGCTGCCATGTTACACATCGTCATTATCATGGGATGCACACATTAGTGAACTACATTATAATTTTTTTTGCTATAATTTTTTTTTTCTCTGATGAATGAACGGCATGGTGAGGGAATGGAAGTTGGTGTGCAAAGCGTGTTTAGTGGTGGGTGATTGACTAAATGTATGAAAGAAAACCAAAACCGCACACACGACACCACACCACGCTGCAATTTTTGCACCGTTCCCGTGTACAAAACATATTAGTTAGTTAACTCACCACATAGTCACCACACATGTTAAAGTGGAGTGTAGAGACACATGTACACTTTTACTTCACGTTTCCAAACGAAACGAAACGAAACCACCTTGTTAATTGGGTGGATAGCAAATTTTGTGGAAACAATTTTCTTAAGATTTCACCATCTTTTCATATCTCGCGTTTTGCACGGTTTTTTTTATGCATGATCATCTTATCGACAAGTGCTAAGGAGCTTCCACTGAATTTTTGCACATGCAGCTTATCTGCTCATCTCTGTGGAAAATGAGTACGCGTGTAATACCTAATAATTTCTCATGAATCATGGATGATGTCACGATCTCTCTATCCACCTATCCTTTTTCCTGCATATTTTTCACTAAAACGTGAAAAGCAATGATAAGCTTTTTATACAGCCAGACACATTAACTTTTTTCCTCATGAAGGGAACAGGAAAATTGCTTGAATTCTCACAATAACATACTATTCTACAAAATTTGCAAACTTATAGATTGGTATAGCTATTTTATATATAATCGCTCTGCAGTTTATGGTAATATTAGAAGATCAGTAAAAAATGTGGCGATCTTCACGTCTCCTCCTCCTCTTTTTTTGCATTCACAAAAGCGTCGTTGTATTAATAGTATTAGTTGTTATAGTAGTAAATAGCGCTTCTACACACACACCATCATCCTGATTATCATCTTTACACTCTCATCTTTCAAAGTAGAGAGCTTAAGCATTTTAAGACGGGAAACTATGCTCTTATTATTAGTACTACTTCTTTGTGTAATTTTTTTTTTCACACTTTCGTTGGAAATATGTACACCCTTTTTGTAAACTTACTTTAAAAATGTATTGTTGTTTATTGGAAACTATGTAGAGCTTCTTCTCATGTTGCTTATGTTGATGGTAATTTAAATGTTACTCATGTTGATTTTTTTTTGTTGGTGGGACGACCCTCATGATGATGATAATTTTCTTGCTACTTCCTTTCCCTTTCAAAATCATCCTCTAAAGATGAAAGACTAGATGGCTACACAACAACACTTGCTTTTTTTATAACAACAGACAAGACATTCTCTTTTTGCAAGAAAATTGTTTTTTTTTTGAGAGAAGGTGGGTTAGTGATAATAATAATGTATTTGTGTGTCTTGTCTTGTGTGTTATTTTGATGTCTGGTGAAACTGCACAGAGTATTTACACTTATAAAATTTTATAGTGAAAAAAAAAATGTGTATAGATTTTTCTTGTATAAGTTTTGATTAGAGAGATTTGTACATAGGGATACCTACTAAAAATGTATCATCATCAGCATATCGGATCGGTTCATGTGTATGGGTTGAATGAGAAAACTTGAAAAAGTGCATACAAGAAAGATTCTCTTTTACTCACCAGACCAAACCAAACCACTCGCTACTTTATGTTATTTGTTCTCCTTTTTTCTTTCATTGTCACTAACGACTATATAGGGAGTGTGTGTGTGCTATATGGAGTAAAATAGACATTACGAGTATCGTACACACACGACAACATGCAGAAGATAAAATTGCATTGGATTACGAGTATTATTGGTTGTGTGAGTTTTTCTCTTCTGGTTGAAATACTTGATGCCTAAAATGAATTCCCATATTGTACACACCGAATAAGATAGGTTATATGGCTTTTGCAGGAGAAAATGTACACATTGTAGTAGTATCCTATCATCTACCTTACCGTCATAATACTCATCATCATCAGAAGAAGAATACCGACTGGCATGATCACATATAAAAGAGATCTCTGTAATGTGGAAGCAATAACCTTCTCCCCTAAAATGGACTTGAGGATTACGGGATATAGAATGGAGAAGGCTGATTGCAAACATTTTCTTTCCACGATTATTGCATAGAGATAGAATCTTCGCGAGTTTTGGGTGTGGAATACTTGTCTGTCCGTCCGGAGATGCTATCTCTTGGAACAAATGTGAATGAATCAAACGGAGGAAATGTCATCAAATGCTTTTTTAGATATGTGGTTAGATTTAGATTTTGAGATTTTGATTCATGGAAATTTCCAGGTTGCATGACTGAATGTTCCAGACAATTTTGCATCGATGCCTTTCGTCGCCAACATCAGCTACTTTCTTAACTTTTCCCCTACTTATTTTGTCAATACGTCATGATGATTTGAAAGATAATAGGAAATGGATACCTGCAAAAAATGGGGGAATGGATGTTTTGTGAAAGTTGAGGGGAAAATTTCAGTCAAGAATAGGTCTAAAGTCTGCTAACATGAGATTTTGAAATTACGGAAGGGGATGGGGAGTGGAAACCTTCCAACCTTCTCGTAAAACATGTAGATACCCCTTATTTCTCAATATTGGAAATTTTCCTGCTTTCAAGTCCATTCTCATCTTTACATGTGCTTGTGCACGGTCTGTACACACAATATGTGTGGCTGACTAGTATGCAGTTTGCATATACGCGACATAACATTCCTTCTGGATTCTGGATTTACTATTGCAACACAAGTTGTAGTAGAAGAAAAGTGGTTTGGTTTTGGTGATGGACTCCCATTCAACTGGTCAGATTTGAACACGTTTCTCAGCCATGCCAGTGAGGGGATCTGGCATCTGTAATGTTAAGTGGCAAAAGACACAAGAACCTCTGTCTATGTGTAATATGCTATTTGTACAATTCCCTTTTTTAACAGTTTTTTACGTGCTAGTTGTATGATCCATGGTAAAAAAGGGATGGTGGAATGGAATGGAGTAATGTAAAATATCATAGATGTACTTGCCTTAGTAGTAGTGGCAATGATAATGATGAAATTCTCTACAAGAATGGGTGCATTACATTGTTTGCAATTCAGTTAGCATTTGAGACTTGAGAGAAAAGCGACCACACCATGATGATCATCATCGTAAGATGATCCATCCAAAAAAAGTGCGGAACCATTCATAAAATACGTAATTGTAATATGCAATATCAATATATGGCAATATCATCAAAGATTGCAGAAGAGTGAGCACTCATATTAATGATTGGCAATAGTGACTATTATGGTCATAAAAGGAAGAATTCTGGGATCATCGAGCAAGAATGATCACGAGTATGATATTTTCAATCGAAGACCTTTGTGTGTGGCTTCATTCATAGATTGAATTTGTAGGCATAATGTTTTTGATACATGCAATATTTACAATGAATTGATATGCCACAGTTCTGAGGAAGATATGCGTAAAAGGCGCTCACGGATTTGATAGATGATTTATTAATATTTTTATTTAAAAAATGCAACATCAGCACAAAATCATGTTTTTCAAATTGTCAAACGATTTTCTCAGCACTGCGCCGCACCACCCGACATGCGAATGAGGCTCAGTATGGAATGAATGAACGGTAGAATTGTATTTACAACCATCTCATATTTCCGACTGGAATTTTTATGTACGTGATTTAATCGATAAGTGAAGTGTAATGCAGCAAATCAACTGCCACAATCTAGCTCTATTAGGTATAAAGATATTTACAAACCCATCCAGTCACGTAATTTTTATGGACTCTGATCCTTTCTTAAAATTTATGACATAAACAAAAAAAGAGAGTCTTAAAAAAACATGCAGAATGAAATATAATGGCTTCATTCAATTCTTTTACACGCTCATTCATTTGAGACTTTAAAAAAACTCCGGCTCCATTTCATATACTCATTTTACAGTTTTACGTTACATAATGCGTTGCGTATCTCATTCATCCTCTCATATTTCGTGATTCGTGTGCACTTTTTTATCAATAGGTAGTTGTTGTGGTTGTAGATGAACTTGCCTTGTTTTTGTAGTCATTCATGAAAACTGAAAGCGTAAATTCATAATGAGAGGGAATCGAAATGATGGTGGCTGACCTGACAAATGATAGAGACAGAAATGCTGGTAGTAATAGTCCTACACTTAAAAATTTATGTACAATTTTTCTTTTGATTCATTCAATATTTTGTGGGCAGATGATAAAATCATTGAGGTTGTGGTTAAGGTTCAGCCAATTTTTGCTAATATAGCAGTAAAAACAACCAACAAACAAAACTTATCGCCAATTAATTACGTGAATGGGATGGGAAAAGCGGATGAAAAGGAAATTTGTTTTTACAGTTGAGGAACAAATAGTTATGAATTATGAACAATACTTGTTACATTGAAACATATATTTTTCTCCTTAAAGTAATCTTCTATTGGATTGCTGGATTCTCCAGTAACCAAGGACTATAAATAAAAATATAGATAGTAGTTGTCCATGTAATTTCTGTTTCACAGAATTTTCAAATATTTAGTTTAGGTGTTTATACAGCTTCCTTTCAAGAATTAAAAAAATTCTTCCCACACGGGTTGGCAAGTACCGGAACTACCTATAACTTTGCCGGAAGATTCTACAATGTAACATTCAGTTACACACAATGTACCTACACCTACACAATACTGTCATTGTTGCATGCAGATAAAATGACTTTTATTGTTTCCAAAATTTCTGGGTGTCTTATAAAAAAACTTTTCACAGAGTACTGCAAATTTTCTGGTAGAATATCAATCAATTCAAAATTATCGTCAAAGACGAGGTAAACAAAATGCAACAGTGAACCTTGATGACGAAAATTTGTTTACACATTCCAAGTGATAAATCTCATCACAGGGCTACACATAAAAATGACCATGATAGTATTTTTGCGTGTAAGGCTATGTAAAAAAATTGTTCAGTCATTGGAAATGATTAAAGAAATTTTTTTTCTGAGTTCTTGAAATTTTTATGACCATGACTGCTATGGTTCTGTAACACATGCAAGAAGAAAGTGTTTTGAAACTTTTCATTCGTCTTTAGATATTAAAAAATTTAAAATGGATGTAATTAGCAAATTTTATGCCAATAAACCCAATATTTTTGCAAGTATTTCAAATTTGAAAAGCCATACTACCCAGAAGTACCAGAAATGTAATATCCATATTATTCTCGATAAGTTGTGGAATCTGAGTTCTCTCATCATGACTATGACCATGCAACGAACTTATCATTATTATTGAATCTTCAAAGTTGACAATTTATCCAGGCAAATATTGACACATTATTTATTTGATTTGATACATAGGTACATTTAGGATTAAAAACGCCTTGATTAAGATGGTAATGTATTAAACGCATACTCGATGAAATTGTCAACTCTACAAATAATTTTAATATTGCATATTAAATACTCTGATTTTTACCTTCAATCAATTTTCATATAGGTGTGCGTATTTACTTACCTATTATTATTGCGATTGTAAGTGTTGCCATACACTTAAATAAGAACCATTTGCATTTCATTTTTCATTTGACAAAATCATCAAGTTCAAAATTCTAGTTGAAACCAATCTGACTATCAATTTCGATGTTTTAAAAGGCAGGGCTTGTTCGCATGGAAAATACAAGGCGATACTATATTGTATGTATTATGTATTGTTATCCAATTTCTGAGAAGTCCCATATAGCAACATAATATCCAGCCCAACCATTAGAATGCAAGTTTCACACTCTTCCAAATTATCAGCATCCCATAAAATTATACTCTGCGTGCATACTATTTCTATATGTGCTAATGATTTGAATGCTTACGATAAAGAAGGCATTACACTGGTAATATAAAAGAGCAATCTTAAATTTCTCTTTTAGCTTATAACTTATAAATCCAAATGTTTATCACACCTGCGGTTTTAATATGCTACTCGTCTTGCCTCCATAAAATGCGGATGGATTCAAGTTTTCATCGCCAGTGTCATTACGACTTTCATTTCACCCACCGTTCATTTTTACCCCAACGAAACTTCATCATTTAACACTTGCTTGACAAATAATTTCCAAATGTCAATTTTCTTCGATTTGTCACGGATCTCATAAAAATTTTCTTTATTGGATTGGCAGAGACTAACAAGAAATATCCAGCATATTATTATAATTTTATGTACCCTTCTGGAATAATAATTTGAGTGTGGTCTCAAGTTCATTTTTGACACGCTCACAAATTATAATGATTAAAGTTACACAAAAACAATAGTTTTTATGATTATTAGAAATGTCTTTTTGCGCGTTACTAACCACTAATTCATTAATACCTGAAGAGTGTAAACATTTTGAAATTATACAACTTCAACTTATGATTATTGATAGTCAGACCTTTTTTGCACACTGAATTATTATAAATCTTTTGTGAATTTAATAGTCTCTCTGGTGCTGTCCATGATGTCATTTGAGATTCTATCCGTGCTGCATTAATTGCCAACTTAAGTATCTGAAAATTCTTTTCACTGATTATAATAATGCATAAAAATAATTATTATGCTGGAACCAATTTCAGCCTCCAGCTAACACGAGAATGAAACAATAAGAATTTATGTGCGTGAGACTAACGAATAGCGTGTTTGTGTTCCGTCAACACTGGAGATAATATTTTTGAAAAAATCTCACGTGAACAATTGCTTGCTCCACACTGTTTTCAAACTGTTCTAATATAAAGGTTGATCATATTTAATGATAATCTTTTCATCTTCGCAGTATTCACCATTTCATTGACAAAAGACTTTCGTTTTCTTTAAATCAATTCAAGTGTGAAGATACCGTGCAACAAGTCAATTAAACATTGACTATATGTAAAAAGCTCTAGTTTTCATTCATTAAAAAGCAAACACAAGAAACCTGAAACTTGAGCAAACTACGTAATATAATATTTTAGTATGTTCGGCTGGAAAAGTAAAATCGAAGCGGCTGCTGCCGCTGGTCGTCGTAGTTCTTTCGAGGTTTTGAATAAGCTCTGGAATGACAACAGTGCGAACATCGCTGACCACATTAATGCTAACAGGTAATGTACGCAAATAAACAAATATTTTATATGCAGTTTGTTTGTTGTAGCCTATTGTTTAGCTAGCAAATAGTTTACCATGTGAAAAAAATGGACGAAAGCATGTCCATTGGTCCAATGTTCAATATCAATAGTAACACAAAATACTCATAGGTAAACAAAGAAATTATCCTAATGATGCATTCCTAATGATTATTCTCCAAAATCTACATTTTAGACTATAGTATCTTATCTAGACAAAAGCTTATGCGTATATGAACGAAAACCTTTCATGGACATTTTCTTACTTTCATCCAACCAGAAAGAATATGAATAGCGCATTGAAAATATAACTTTTACCTGAGATCTCACACAATTTTAATTGCATTCAGGCCGTACAGTCACTCGGAAGCGGAGGCTGCCACTTGCTCTTCAAAAAGCTCGGTATCAACTCTAAAGAGGAATCAACACTGTAATCATCATAATCATCATCTTCACAAATATGAAAACGGATCAGCGTCATCATCATCATCACAGCCTCAACTGCAACCTTTGCTGTTAGTGGAGCATAGGAAACAAAGATCATCAAAAGCTGGTGCATCTGTATCAAGTGCAGTAGTATTTACAGTGCCACCTGCATCACCGGCAACTTTTCATCACTCAGATTCCAGCAGAATGTCTGCCAGTATCATGATGGATTCTGCTGCAATTAACAGTGGAAATTGTGGTGTTGGTGGTAACGGTGGTGGTGATGACGGTGACTGTTGCATAGGTTGCAGCAGAGCTGACGCTGAGATGAATAATGTGAATAAAAGTGAATTAAATTCTTTACTGGAGTCAAAAAGTGGGCGTCGATCGAATAATGGGAGGAATCCAGTTGTTGTTATCCCAATGTCAAGGACATCCCAAGATCAAGGAGGCGGTCACGGACAAGGTGATTATGATCGGGGCAACTCGAAACTTTGGAAAAGTCATGGGAAGTGAGTGCATTAGAAATTCTAATTTTGTTTCCTTGTGAAAAGATAGAAAATAACTGGGTGTTTTCCTAATTTAATTTCTAGTCACAGCATGGGATTAGTTTTATCAGCACTTTATGCCAAGCTCCTTGTTGTGATGGGCATTGCGTTCCCTTTATCTGAGGTCATGTCGACGTATATTCCTGCAGCATATTATGACGTGAGCACTATTCGGTCATTTCTTTCAAGTTTTTTGTCACTGTTGTTCATAAAGTGTCTGGAAATATGGCTATTATTTTGTTTACTTTCTCATTCGTTTCTAATTAGTGTTTTATCAATCTGTTGTTTTCTTCAATTCATGTTACTGGATAAAACAGGGCTTCTATCTGTATCTCTACTTTGGCAGCATTCTCTTCATGATGTGGGTCTTTGGATACATCATTAGAGAGAGGGCAAGGATATCTGCACGAGTGATTGTTAGAGGTATGTCAACATGAACGCCCCCATGACAAGTGATTTCAGATTATTCCTATTTATGCAACTATAAAGTTAAACATGAATATGTGAGATCAAAGTCCATCTGCAATGTACACACACTTTTTTAAAATGCGCATCATTGGAGGACAATCCTCACTTGACTAGATGCATTGCACCATCAAATTTTATCTTTTACATAATTACAAACCATAACTATTTTGATAGAGAGAAAATATATATCAGTAAGGCAAAATGTCTACGTCTCAAATACGCCGTGTGTTTGGATTGATAAACTTTACAAAACGATGTGACAGGAAGTGGGGAAATTATTGGGGCACTGTGAGAGGATTAAAACTAATGAGCTACATGATTGATTTTCTTTAATTGTAGGCATGAGCAACTTTGCACTGAGGAAGACGGAAGCCATTGAACCACCCTCGGGGGGTGTTCCACCTCCACAATCGGCAATCACAGTGAATGGACTAGGGAACGCCACCATAGCAGATCCGATGGTCTTTCCCACTTCGTGTAACAAGAGCTCCTGTTCATCTGAAGGTGACGATGGAGAA
>JAQIXX010006336.1:0-12362 GCA_034700605.1 Willowsia nigromaculata
AATGCAGAAGCAAATATGTCGAGAGCCAGATCTCGAACGCTCCGTATGACTGTTGTGATAGTAGTTGCATTTGTGTTTTGCTGGACACCGTATGCGGTTATGACTTTGTGGTAAGATATCGCTCAAATATATATTCTTTGCAAGCGTTATAGTAAAATTTTACAATCCAATGTGCATACTTTGCTTACACAACTGAAAGGCATAAATCCATACAATACTATCGTATGATAATGAAATTAAAACTTTCAGGTACATGGTAGACTGGAATGGAGCTGCAGGAGTAAATCCGGCCCTCCAAGATGGGCTGTTTCTCATGGCAGTTGCCAATTCATGCATTAATCCAATGATATATGGATCATTTCAATACAAATGTGGAAAAATGAATGTTCGCGTTTCCAGGACAGTTTAAAAATTCATGACTCTTAAGTTGACATGTAATGTATTTTTTATATGTATTATTACTTTATTTCACCTTCAAATATACAAATAAAGAGCTTTAACTATTTTAAATAAATAGTAAAAGAACTTTAAAAAACGCATTATAATTACACTGGGGCAAGTTCTTTAACATCTCTATGTTTAATACAACTTAAAAAATAATATGAGTATGTATTTCGTGCTCTGAAGCACGTCGTGTCGCATCTTTATGCCAAGCTTTTTAAGTCATGTAGTCAAATCAATTATAGTTTCAATGAAAACTTTTCAAAGAAAAGGCATTTCTTAATTTGTTCAAAAGGAATCCTTAATATATGAAAAATTATTTTAACAGAATTGAGTTCAAACGCATACATGATACTTGCATCGTATATTATTTAATTTATTTTAAAATTTAGATATAACCCTTCGTTGATTACACTGGGAGTTCAAACATCCTCATATGAAATGGAGGTCATAATTTTATTTTATTTTAAACTCATTTTTGAGACCCCTTACACAAAAACCAAGGAAATTGTTAACATCAAAAGAGATAGAGAAGTAAAAATGAAACCTCAATAAAATATTCCGTCAATCGTAATACATAGCATCTGTTGAGAAATGACATACAAACTACGTGTCAGAGACTCACTCTAATTTCATGCTGAAATGAAAGTTTATTTGCAGCTTTAGGTACTTTAGATGCAACGGAACTTTCATACTTGCATTTGAACATTAAAATGAAATTGAATTTCCGCCTCATTTGAATCTTCGGGTTTTGTACATAATGGATTCATCACTTTCTTTCGTGCTGGGGTTGCTAAATTACTGATGGTCTCCTACTTTCTGAAAGTTTGAACTTCTAATAATTCAAATTACATTTGAGGAACATGAAATCTCATAAGCTTGGTAAATTTTTAGCATATCTGTTTTTAAGATACATATTACAGTATTACTATTATTATCTGCATTATTATTATGTCTAGAACTTTACATTGAAGTGTGTCACCAAAATCTACTCAACTAAAGCCAGGGAATATTTCAATTAGTGTCATGTCGCACATCATTGTCCTTTGTTTCAGCAAAAATGGTGCATACTACGGTGACATCATGTATTTAGTGGCCGACTTCTGTTTATGGAATCAATTAATTTCCTAGCAAATTTGTGTTTTAACTTGCTACATCTTGGTAACTGTACTTATATATGTACCTATGTATGTATAGCATTTTCTTGAATTTGCAATAAGATTTAGGAAAAATAGACTGGAGTCTGTTAATTGTAAAAAACATTGATAATATCAAACAAACAAAGCACCTTATTTTAAAGAAAACTTGATCGCTTGTCCAAGGATTTGACAAAGACATCATATTTTACAAAAGCCTTTTGTCTACAGACGATTACAAAGTTTTTGTAGTGTACCACATGCTGTATTGTGTAGACTCAATAAGTTTCAAATAGAAATTTTAATATGTTGTGTCCAAGTTTTGGTGTTTTGCAACAGCATGTCCTACAGTAAAAGGATGTGAAATTGCAAATTGCGAAATTCCCTCGAGAGAAAAAGGTTTCGGAAACAGCAAATGTAATTTCCATCTTAAAAATTCTCTATCATGTATTTTATTCAAATGTTTTTTTCATTTTCTCACCAAGGAAGAGGCTTTTTGTTCAAGTTGAAAGAAATTTTGGCAATTTATAACTCGTTTGTGAGCCAAGATATTTATGAGCAAACAATGTTTTAAGAAGTTTGACTACAGAAACCGGAAGCTTTATTTACAAAATACAACACTCTGAAAGAAAGCCCTTTTACTGCGTTTTTTTAAAATCTCAGCCATTAATAACGGAACTGATGAAACAAGGTAAAGATGAACTCTGTAGCAAGAATTGCTTTTCTAAATTGTAAGTAAGCAGCTTCAATTCCTTTTTTGAAATCTAGTTTTCAAGAAATCCAGTCTCTATCTTTATTTGATTCTGACATGATTGCGCATTGCCCCGGTATTTAGCCAAAGCGCTGAAGTTATTTGGAAAAACTGTTGTATACGTAATTGAATTTACTCAAATTTTTCAAAAGTCGCTTTAATGAGCATTGGCTTGTAGTTGACTGTGATGGAATACAGAATATAATGTAGTAGAAAGCTTTTCCCGTGTGTCACAATGTACTACTCTTCAAAAAATGGAACAAAACTAACACAAAACAAGTATTTCTTGTGTGAATTATTTATCTTCATGAAATATAGAAAATACCTTAGGGAAGCATGAATACATACAACATGTTGAAATAATGGTTTTCGTATATCGTAAACTTTAAGCACACAATAGCAGTGTAGATAAAGTTTACTCATACAAAATTCTTAAAAATTGTTACCAAGTCACAGTCATTCAAAGAAAAATATTTTTTACTACAAATCATGTGTAAACCATCAATAAAAATAAACTAAAGTTATGATATGTTCTTCATATAATCTAACCTGGTTTAGTTCTTCTGTAATTAAGTATTCATTTTGCAAAATGTCGTTCTGCTGGGCTACAAACGGAGATAGAACTTCAATTTATTATATAAATCACCTACTTATTAGGAAATTGCCATTCAAAAGACCCACTTAGGTTATTCACATTATGCTTCGTGATAATTTATGTGCATAATTAAGCAAGGCAGGCATGCAGGAGTGTCATAGACACCAGATGCTATGAATATTGCATAAATTTAAGTAGGTACATTGGCAAACTATAGTTTGCAGAGGCGTGTGTTTACCAAATTATCATGTAGTTAGTTTAAATGCTTCTATTTATTTAGTTTAATGATAATAATCATCGAAAACTCCCACCAAATCGAATTCATTGCTTTTCCTAAATAAAAATATCAATAATTAATAGTAAGAACAGAAGCTTAACGTTTTAAAAATATGTTTGAGAACTGTTTACAGTGTTCTATTGGTGACAATTTTAATCATCTGCAGAATGTCAATAGTTTCTGTTGTCAGCTTACCAACGAGATCTAACAATCCTTATCCTCGCAAACTCACTCAACTCAACAATTTTTCAGAAGAGAAAATACACTTAGTTAGTTAATTTCAGTAGAAGAAAGTCCACTACGTGTGAAATTTGAATCATATCACGTATTTTATGTTATTTCATGAGAATGCTCTGAGAATTGCATAATATGAGAAAATGGAAACTGTCTTTGTATAGAACATGAAGGGTAAAATTTCCCAGAACTGGTAAAAGGATTGCATATTTTAGACAGTAATTTATGTAACATAGTCATGATTAACTTTTAAAAACCTGAGATAATAGTTGGAATATATACATATCGCTTGATATGAATAAATCATAAAATCTTAATTCAAAACCATGTAGTTTTATTGTTTCTTATATTTTATTAGTCATTCCAGTCTTGAAATTTAATTATACATGTAATATGACATAATATTAAAGAAACAAAGTTTCAAAAGTTTTGAATTTACGTATATATAATTGATTGCATAATGTTTACACAAAAATATCTGTTACACGAATTCAGAATTTCCTGGGCTGTGGCTGGAATCTAACTAATGGATCGGTCCAAATGCTACTTGCAGCTTTTGTGGCGTCTCCTCTCTTTGAGCTTTGCGTTTTACACTTGTCTACAAATCCCAGTTGGTATTGAGTTATAACCTGTGTACAATTCTCACATCCCGAACTGGAAGCAGCAAGTCGATCACAAGTCACATAGTCGACACAACAGTGACAAGTAGGATTACGTGTTCCTTCTCCAGTAACTTTTGTGCAACAGGGATATACTTTTCCAACGGAAATCATAGTTTTTGTACTACAGTATTCAGTACACAGAACATCCGATGTACAATAAACGGGACCCTGTGGATTGTTTGGAAAGCATTGAAATCCCGTTTTTAACATGTGAAAATCTGTAGTTTCCTTGCATCAATTCATCATATAAACATAATTTGTGAACTAATCAAACAAATATTGATTGCCTTACCATGTGCTCTATCCAAGACAGTTCTGAAGCAGTAGCGATATTCCAAAATAACGAAACAACCCAGAGCATAAAAGACACTTTGATTTTAATATTCATTTTGAAATAAAAAAAGACTATCAACTAAATATTTAATGAATATTTTAAAGAGATCAAAAGTACGATGAAGATTGATGCTCCTTATTCAGAACTCCAAAGAAGACTGATTTTATGGAAGTAGAGCATTGAATACATTCATAACGAATAAGTTCATTCGAAATTCACGGAACATTCTAAGGAAATTTTCCATTTCATGCAAGTTTCATTATAATGCTCATTGAATGTTGCTCATGAAAGCTTTCTTTTTAAAATAACGGAATCCTCAAAGATGAAATAGCCCATAATAATATAGGTATAAAAGTATAAAAGTTATAGAGACCACTGGTGATACTAAAAACCTATTCAACTTGTTACAATGAATTTTTATAGGTCAGCGCTTAGTAAATAGTGGACTTAAGAGGATTAAAAGTCGGATTCAGATCACAGGTGTGCATGTTATGGTATTAACACTTGACGTATAAAAGGTGATTGGGAAAAGACACGAAAAATCTCCAATATGATGAATAAGTGGAGGGTTCTATTGTTAGGATATTGATCTAGGTACATCATTTTATCTGTCAGTCATCATCATCATAATAATTTGGGGCTGACGTATCTTTTTAAATCTGTTCGATTAGGACAGGTGATGCAATGCATAATTTTGTCGGAGGGAAATAATATATGGATTAACGCAATCATGCTAATATGCTTTCGATTAATTTGCAGAAGAAGTCACAGATATTGATCACAATTAATTTTTGTATTATGAAATTTGAATCATATGTACAAAAAAGTCCAAATTTAAACTAGAAAGTCATCGTTAATGGCAACATTGCTTCTTGATTAGTTTCCTGGCGTGGATTACTGTCCTTTGCACATGCACTTAAGGTCTTCCCAAATGCAGCCCGGTGGACAACCCTATTTTCACAGGGATGAAAAAGGATGTAATTAATTTAAGGTCTGAAGTAAACTAGGCAAAGCAGAAAATGGAAGTAAATGATAATAACTTACAAAGATTTGCTTCTCCTCCTCTGATGATTCGTCACGAGATCTAGTTGGTGTTGCCATTACGTTCACTAAAACCATGGTTATCATCAATGCTAGAAATAGTACGCTGTAGAAATTTCTAGCTCGGTTTGGAAACATTTTTGACTTCTTGGTTTTGTAGCTATAGTAGTAGAATTTTTGATGCGTTAGCTGCTAAGAAAAGTTAGCTAGAAAAGATCTTTGAGTATGATAAAAGCATAAAGAATTGGGAAGCTTATATAGGTGGTAACAACCGCAGATATTCAAGTACCACTTAATAAAATATGCCTACATTTACATACCTATTGATTAACAAGATTGTTGCTACCATTCATAGAATTATTAGAATATACTTATAATTAACGAATAAAGTCAGTAATAAAATTATCTGATATTTCATGCAGAATATTTTTGATGGCACAGTGACCCTATTTTTGTAACAGTTTGTTTTATAAGTTTACCTTCACTAGAGTCCATGCATAACTCAATAAAAAACGTCTATGTCACTTTCCTTATGCATATGAACCTGTGTTACGTTTACTTAATGATTATTACTGAATGGGTTGAAAATTAATGAAATTGCCAAAAAAATAGCACAGAAAGATAAGGAGCATTTCTAAGGATACTTTTAAAGGTGGAGTGAGAGTGATTATATACCTATGCATAATGTCCTAAATAAATTTCATATGGAACGTTTCAACATGCAGGAAATTGTGAAAACATCCTGACAATTCCCGTGAGCGTTTGAAGCTTAACGGACAGTAATTTATTCATACCGTGAATAAACATCCGCCCCTAATTATTCCTCCCAATACACTCCCCACCAAACTTTTTTTCTGTAAGTACATGCACCGTATAAATGTATTTTTAAAGTGCATATTTGTGTCACACTGTTCAACTAGTGTCATCAGTAATAATGTAATTGGTCATAATATTGTATGTCTTCAATTTAATATCATTTTTTATTCGCAGTATTTTCTTTTACTTAGGTATGTTTTTCACAATTTTAGCAAAACCACATAGGAAACCTGCCAACAGAAATGCTTTATCCTTTCTTAACCTGTCAAATCAAGCTTTCGCATAATTTCAAGAAAGTTGAAGCTTGTAGCTAAAATAAAAGTATAAGATAAAAATTCCTACTTATGTTGATCCTATGAAGACAAATCACCAATGTTCTCATTCGACTTACGTTTCCACTTTCCTTGATGAGGTAACATCAACAACTTTATTGCCAACATCAAGATAAGTGTACGAACCGTGTAAGGTACTAACTACCGACTAAATAAGTGTACTAATTAACAAACCCTTACCTGCAGCTAATGTAATAATTCATTAATGCAGTTATACTTTTGGGGACGGTGAAGGACTTTGTATGACATCCAAGCTCGGCTACAGTAATTGTGAATGTTATCTTAAATCTGGAAAGATAGAAGCTCTTTGGAACCTCATGCTTTACATAAGCTTAACACTGGCAAACCTCTTCTGTTACCAGACAATTTTAAAAGTGAAATTTGTCTTCAAATGAAGATGATCATTTCAGCAAGCTCGCTCGCTGTAAATAAAAACTGCTGCAAGAAAATCCTCCTAAAGTCCTTGGAGTTAATGAAATCTAATTATAACTTTTGACAGAATCTGCTCACGGTTAGGTCTTCTAAGAAAACAAAACAGTCATAAATTCCCATTCGTTGAGAAAATGAATTTCGACAATATTGCATTTGTAATTCAAAACTACATATTTAATTTGTCTGAATAAGTGTTGTTCGACGAATGGTTGTACTATAATACAAAAACATTAATCATGCCGAGAAATTGGAAATATGCAAAAGACAAAAGTAGTAAACATAAGTTGTATTTTGATTTATTAGATATTGGAAATGCTATTAATTTTGACAAATATTTTATCTATTAGTTAAATTATCAGTCCATCCAAGTTTAATTACATGCCCTTGCACATACATTTTAGGTCTTCCCAAATGCAACCGGGGGGACATCCCTGTTAAATACATTAATAAACAAAATACATTCAACATTGTTTTGAAACACAAACATTTTGCACAAATACATTCCAAAATTACTACAACAAACTCACGAAAACTTGTTTTTCTTCCTCTGAAGATTCGTCTCGGGATCTAGTTGCTGTTACATTTGCTACAACCATGATAATTACCAATGCCATGAAGAGAGCGGTGTAGATATTTCTTGCTCTGATTGAAAACATAATGGTTTTGGTAAGTCCGTATTGGTCGGAATGTTTTGTTTTGAGTGATTTAGTTTGTTCCTTGGATCAAAAAGCTAGGAGACTGATTAGTTTCTGATGAAGACTTTAGATCAACCGAAATGCTTATATAGTAATTCCACAAGTCATCTCAATTAACCTAATAATGAATTCAAGCAGAAGTCCAATTAGTGAGTTAGTTACATATTATTAAACATGGCGAGTCTTTTACTGATTTTGTCTAAAATTATAGGCGACACAATAGCCCCGTTACCTTGAGACGCGTTTCTGTAATGTGTATAAATTACACGAAACGTGCAAGTAACTGCCATGTGTTACACTTGCAGACACTCAGATATATTCACACACCGTCAAATGCTAACAGTCATAAATTCGTTATCATTGTGAGGCTTTGATTTTATATGTATTACGTCAAATGCTTTGCATTGCAATTACATTTACATAGTTTTATGTAATATTCTTATGAAGCTGATGCTATTTGTACTTTTATTATTTAAAATACATACCCAGAATAAAATTTTGTGTTTATTCTATTAACGTTTTTATATCTTTAAAATATGGAGCACCTTATAATACCTGAGGCTTCAAACAATAGATAAGACTTTTCTTTAAATGACAATCAGCAATAATAATGCAGTCATAAAAATAAATGTTGACATCCATACGTATTTAATATACTGTCATTCTGAAGTAGGAGTCAATGTGATCATGTATTTTACAATTTTTTCATATAAATGTATTTGTAAGCTTAAAATCTTCCGAAATTTTCTGAGCTTGATATGGTGCATGCATAAATGAGATGAGGAATGAGAAACAAATTTCCTTTTCATAATTTCTTTACTCACATCATTCTTCGAATCATCAAAACTTGATTACTGATAATTTTAAAAAAGTGCCCCTTCCAGTTACTAGCCTCTTTGAAATAGACGTGGTGTGTTGTGGTGGAAATGTTGACAAAGTGTCTCTAAACTAGAAGCTATGTCAAAGAGTGTCTTCCACAAACTACATTATCTATTATCTACATTATCATGGTGAAAGTGAAAGTTTGGATATCCGACACTGCCATTTTATAAAATAAAGTCTGTCCTAGATTTTTAACCTTTATTTATGCATGATATGAAGATGATAAATGGAAGACTTAGCAGAAAAATTTCTAGTTATATTTGATGAAGTACTTTAAATGTTCTCCTAATAGACTTACTGTAGTCGTCTACTGACAACTCTTAGATGTCCAGTGTTTAGCTAGTAATTTACGGTATTACAACCATGAATATTGTCGCATGCAATTATGCAAGTTGTAGGTTTGTTTAATCAAATCGGAGTAGATATGTATTTATGATTTAAAACTAAAAAATCGAAATCCAACGCGCTTGTCTAATGTATTTTAAAGAGTGGTGCAAATAATTCAGCATTGTTTTAGTGTAAAAGGTCTCGTAGGAGGTATATTTATTTAAATTTTAATACAAAATATATAATCATTTTGGGGAGTAACAGAATTTTTGTTGGCATTGGTCTTAAAATAACTTTGCAGCATAAATTAGCCCATTTCTGACAAAAGATAAATAGTATATTGTTCTTGAATATTGCTAAAAATATATGACTATTTGAAAATATAGCTCTCGGGAAACTCTGACTGTATAGAATAGTTACAATATTGTACTTGTAGAACCCGTGTATGAAGACATAAAATATTTTACATCAGTTTGGAAAGCTTTGCCTCTATAATAGTAAATCCAAAAGTTGGCGGATGAATTAATGCAAGTTGCAAGGAGCATTGACATCCAAGTCTCACGATGAAGAACATTCCAAATTTGTATAATAGTAAATGCAATAGTTGGCCAAATGTTACAAATAAAGAGGAAAATCACTACAGGAATGAACATTTTGGCTGCTTGCAACTCCTTCTTCTCTGTGCTACTTAACTGTTGTCTTTCCAACCTGGCTTTCTTTACCTGTCAAGAATAGTAAGATATTTTTTTTAATGTATGCTATATCTACTGTAATGTAAAGTTTATGTGATATAATCATGAGTAAGTGGGCTACCTTTAGGTAAGACAAATAGTTGAACAAAATAAGCAGAGGACAAGGTAACCAATATTCCACAACATAAGTGATTGTAACCATTCTCCATGTTCCTCTCCAAATTTGAAAAAGACTTGTAGGAAGCAATATATATTGTTCGTTCCGAACATGTGGAATGTCCAGTCCACCGTCTGCACCACCATAAATATTTGGTGCTACATACAAGCTACTGTATCTGGGAATGCTTAAGATAATGCCTAAAACTATCAGTAGACAGACATGCAGCCGGGATTTCTTTAGACTGCACCATGCTCTGGAGCGAATGGGATACGCAATCACCAGGTAACGTTCCATAGTAACCAACAACGTAATAAATAAGAAAGTTTTGACTGAAAATAAAGTTTCATAGCATTTCAAACGTGTTTTTCAGTCGGAATGGCCAACCATGCATCATTTGTAAGTACTGAAGAATCTTACAAAATAACGACGTCAGTGCGGATAGGTATACCCAGTACATAATTTCCTTCCCTCTTCCATACCAATTGTCTATAAGATAAACGAGTTTTCATGACTGCTTACAAAATTCACTGAACGATATAACTGTAACCTTACCAAAATATGCAGTTGCTGCAACAGCGGCATTTGCATGAGCACAACATGTAAAAATGTCAACAACAGCAAGTACACAGAGAAGGAAGTCAAATGGATGTTTGCTCTTCTTATGTCGAATAACTAATACAATTAACGCATTGCCAAATATCCCAATAATTCCAATAATAAGAGTTATGCTAAAAACAGATTATATGACCAGTTGATGAGTAGTCATTGATACCCTCTTTTCGATTGAAATACCCCATGTGAACTTCACACTGGAAACAGCGGGTTTCTTCACGCTGGGAGCAAGTAATTTCTTGTTCATTCAAGTCAAAGTCAGTATAGAAACATGCAGTCAAATCCAGAAATTCTAAGGTTACTTCAGTTTCAAAATGAAATTTCGAAGTATTTTTGCTTTGCATTTTTTGTCTCTATTAGCTCTGCAAGCTGTGTAAATTGGTTCCCTCTTACATTATGTGTCAATTCATACAATGCACTTGTTATCAATATGTATGTAATTTTATGGTACCAAGCAGATAAAAAAGAACTTGTATGGTATGATATGATTTGGAAATGTTGAATTGGTATCGTCGCGTGCGTAAAGCATCAAATAAATAATTTCGATTGACCTTACGACAAAATTGTGGTATTTTGCACGCTCTTTGAGGTGAAGTATCAAGGAAGTATGACAAGTAAATATAGAGACGGAAATAACAACATACAACTTAAATTTAAAAAAATCATTATGAGTTAAAAGTATGAACAGTTTATTCAACATAAATCAAGCTCCCTTGCACATGCATTTAAGGTCTTCCCAAATACATCCTGGAGGACATCCCTGTTTTGGAGTAGTTACAACAAAATATTATTTAGTCATGAATTAGCAATAAAAGAAAGTTGCTGACAAAAGTTAAACTCACAAAAACTTGTTTTTCCTCTTCAGAAGATTCGTCTCTCGATCTGGTTGGAGTAGAACTTACGTTAACCACAATCATTATAATTACAATTGCTACAAAGAGGGTGATGTATATGCGGTTAGCTCCGATGAAAAACATCTTGGTAATGATGATTTTGGGGAATTCGTTTTATATAACTTTGGTACTAGATTCTAGAATCAATCTCTTGAACAAACTATCTTTCTTTTGATGGAGAATTCTAAACGGTTGAGTAACTTTTATAGTAAATCATTAAATCGCAAAGCTGTGCACAAAACTACTAATGAATAACTGTTACGTACAGGTAATAGGGAAAACCTGCAAGTCCAAAATTTATAATCAATCGACAACAGATGTAATTTTGCTTGAATTAGGTTGGTTTTAATTTCTTACCTTGCACCAAAACCTCATTTTATAGTGGAGCTTTTGCTGTAATACCTGTACTTAGGTATATAACACATACCCAAATATAGCATCATCATATTTCACCTAAAAAGGCCGACTAACACTTACTTGGGTATGAATGCCTATAATTTATGGTATAACATAATTGTTTATATTACAAGTACTGGATTCTGCCTAGAAATGATATCAATTGCATTGAAGGTAGTAACTGCTACACGTGAAAAATAAAACATATCGTGGGTGTAATGTACTATAATATGTTGGCATCGTAGATTTTGTTTCTCCTCCTATAACGATCTATTACGGCATAACGTTACAGTTAGAGGTTACAGTAGATCATTGAACTAGACCAACAAAGGACCTTAAGCTTGGAACTAATTGAGTTTATCCTAGCAGCTTTCAGATTGAATCCCTAACCAAAACACATCACTGTGTTAGGTCACGTCACTCTAGAAAATATGATGACACATTCATAATTTAAGGTGTTTGTATATTGGAAGGATCTACCAACTTTTTTACCTACTAAATTCCAATCATATATGTATGGTACTACTTACAGCTAAAGTATGCAAGACTACTAACTAGGGAACCTCATTAGGTGTTCGTGGAATTGAGCCTTCATACTTGGCACGGTAAAACTACATCATTTGAAATATATTAGGGCGTATTTACTTTTTGTGA
>JAQIXX010006337.1:0-12360 GCA_034700605.1 Willowsia nigromaculata
AGAAAATGCTGTGTTTTTGTATATATCAGCGAAAAACAATTTGCCCCCTCCTGGATCAAGTTCTGGATACGCCAGTGCTGGTATGGGTCCTACTTTACTCGATAAATTGTTTTGCAACTATTCTGATGACTGATAAATTGTTCAGGGGGGTTATTTGATTAAATGAAAGCATTAACTTGAAATACGAGCTTCTTCGACACCAAGCATTATTTGCTGTTATTATCTCCATGCTTTTTATCTCGAAAAGTCAGACAATCCAAATGCGATAAAAGGTAGTCGGACTTTTAAAAGTCGGTAATTGTAGTTAGAGCCGGCATTCAGTCATTCGATTTAATAATGCAAAATGAAGAAAAGTGGTAGGTGTAACGGAGAATTGAAAATGTATTCACTAGCAAAACCTTGAATTTTAGATTTCAGGAACTTCCTTAGCCTGGTAGTTTTGTGAAGCTTTAAGATAATTGGAACACCTTTTTCAAATAAACAGTGTCTGACACCCACCCATACACCTTCCCAATATCAAAATCTCCGTCGAAATAAGTCTGTAAATGCTTTGTTTTTGCCACACACAACACGAACTGTCCACTGTAGTCAGTTATTTACGGAAGTGTTGTTTTTTTAAATTTAATAAGTGGTTTGCGAATTAGCAATTTCTTACAAGTTACAAGAAGAAGTGATTATAATTTATTGTGGCAGATATGGCCCACACATTATCGAGCTCAGAAAGGTTTGACAGCGACACTAATTGATATAGCACTAAATTGGCAAATATAAAGCCTTGTCAAATCTACTTAAGTGGAAGGAGGGAATATATAATATCTTTTCAGTGATTTTGCACGAACTATGTGAGTCGTACAAACAACTCACCAAGTCTTTTTGCTACATAATTTCTCGTTCGAGCAGTTTGCCACCACAATAGCGAAGTAATTTTGTGTATAAAGTTATAAGGATTTGACAAACAAGCTTCGACCACCAGGGTATATTTTATCCAAGGGGTTCGATCAGTTACGTGTATTGTTATATCATATCTATCAATTACTCAACCCCTTTAAATTTTGAATTAATATTTCAAAGACTATATCGGCTATTCCAGAGTTTCTCGATTTTTCTTTTGATATTTTTTTGGGAAAATGTTTCTGCTACAATATTTTCCGTTTCTAAGGTTTGCAACCACTCTATCAAAGTTTTCGATGGGCGGTTTGTTGGAATGGAATGACTCATCAAAACGATTGAAGATTTCTTACAACCGTCAATTATCAATATATAAAATTCTAATAAATCGTTGCGTAGTTGTTGTATTTGCTGCTACAATTATAGTACAAACTATACTCCATGACAAAAACGGATACCCAAACATAATTGAAGAAGACGCTTTTGTAAATCAAGTTTACATTCCCATGTGCTTATCTATTATGGTTTTCTACTTTATGATTTGGATGCATATTGTTCAGAAGTATGCAGCGGGCATTTCAATATATGTCAATGGGCATATATGGACGTCAAAATATTTACTTAAAAGGTCAAGAGAAATACCAAAGATGTTAATGCGAGAACGCTGTAGTGTGTTTCTGGCTTATATGCTAGCACCATGTGCTATACTTTTTAGTTGTTTTACATTGTTTTTCATGCATTGGAAAAACCCATGCAAACCAACCTTGTTTGGATCATACCCACTAATTGAATGTTATGAAGAAAGACTGATGTGTAATTGGTTGATCTTAGGACTCTATAGGTTTTGGAGAAAAATTGGAACGCCGGTTGTATTTGTTGTCAACTCTTTAATCTATCATCTTTGTCTCAGCATTTTTCCTTTTGCAGTAGGAACTGTTTTAATAATTTGTTTACTAAATTTTCGAGCATACATACTTAACTTTCAGATTATTGCTAGGCGCAAAAGCACTGACACGTATGTAATTACCATAATATATCGAATACTTCAGTTGATGTGTAATATAATGAATCAAATTCAAAGATGGGGCCTTGCTGGTAATATGATTATATGCTCAATATTAAGTCAAGCTGTTTCTTGTAGTGTTATCATTAAATATAATTCTAAACATGATAGCAATCTAAAAATTTTGATTTTGTGTTCAGGGATTCTTTGCACTTTTACAATCCTTTTTGTTTTTTTTTTATACCGCAACAGCGAATGAACTTTGTAAGAGCCAGCTTGTCCTTAAAAGCCTTTCTCATTTCGAAAAATTGAATGCATTAAGGAGAAGCACAAGGAAAAGAGAAATGTATTTGCCAAAATTATATTCATCTTGTAGTATGATAAGAGTGGGATTCTGTTCGTTTAATTACGTTGATTGCCTTACACCTATTAAATGCCTAGACTTCGCAAACAGTCTTACGATCAATTTGTTATTACTTTCATAAGATAACTGTAATAAATTGTATAATTGATTTATTAAGTTTGTGTACCTTTTTTCTCGTTGTGCCGCAAGACGGTTACTGGATTTTTAAGATATGTAACTCTCTGATTGTAATAAAGATTTCAAATAAGAATTTATCTTCCTTACAAAACATAACATACTTCAACATTCAAGTTTCAATATAAAACATTATTTTTAGTACGCTAATTTTTAGAGCGTCGCATGTTAAATGTTGCAATACTTTGGAATTCATTATTCATTCAAGGTGAAATAATTTAACTTGAGAAGTTTCCGCAACTAAGTCCGTAACGCCGGTACGTACGTAATCATCGCGGTGCCTTTGTCTTTATTGTAACAATGCGATACTTAAGGGATTAGGATTTTGTGGAGAACCGTTCAAACGGCTCTGTACATAAAATCCTTCATGCAAAACTACGGAAGATTGCTGTGCTGGACAGATTTGCTGTTGGTTAAAGTTAAATTTAAATCGATCATATCTACAATATGACAAGATCTTTTGATAGACAAGTTCTTATGTTCAGTTTCGAAATTTTTACACGTGGTGATAAAATGGGAGTAGTAGTTGAAGAGGAGTGTGAGGGACTATTGGAATAAAAAAATTACACAATGTTACCCGCCCTAAACCATGGCAAAGTAATTTAACAAAGGTTGCAAAATTGATTTTATAAACCCATGCAAGAGAAACCATGATTTTTTAGGCCACTCCATTTTATTATGCAGTCATCATTGTTGTAACGTTACTTATAAATATACCTGTCTTACAAGCAGAAACAGAAGTTAAATATATAAAATATGTAAACTTTGTCCGAAATATCCGCAAAATTGATTAGAACTTATTGCTAAAAGGTTCAGATCAATTTAAAACAATTGAGATCCGTATATTTTGAACATTACGTATTATCTTCTTAATTATCATGGTTATACAAAATCTAAAATTTACGACGAACTTGAGAAATTTCCGCTCTTACGTTATTAAAAATACCTCTTCCAAAATTCATATTTGACAGACGTTTTACAAAGTTTATAGAGACAAACGTTTCTCCTACGCCCACTCAAAATCTCCGCTGTACATAGTTTCAATCGCATAGAGTCAGCGTCACTCACACTTAATTAGTCAAAGTATGTACTCACCTAATGGCGTTTCAGAAGAAAAAACATACCTGAATGAATAGACATACTTGTCCATACAATGATAAGTAATGAATTATGCGTTACCCATTTTATTTACTGCTGAATATTACGATGATAAATGTGCTCTCTGCTAAAATACAAATTAAAATTAAAATCCTAACCATATTAGATGAATAAATAAATAGAGAAAACAAAAAGACCATAGAGTAGGTTTATCCCTATGGACAGCACTAAAAATGACATTTTTCCTTGACACTTAACTTTATGGAGCAATGTCAAAACTTAATTTCAAGCACTTCAGAAAAACTTGCCTTGCTTAATTAGTCAACTACAAATTTCAGTGCAAAACTCCAAAAACTCAGATTGTTTAATACGTACTATCTCAGATTTTTAAATTTTGATCGGTACTCGATTTTATGAGCGTTTATGTAAATTACCGGATTTTTGACATATTTTGCTATGCTCCCCAGCAAATTCTTTGCCTTTCACCAATACCACGCAACTACGGCTTATCTAACACAGATTTGTTTGGCCTTTAATGTAGTATACAGAATTACTAGAAACCGTCCTTAACAAAAGAGCTATAAGGTGATAAACTCCAAAAAACGAAAAAAATTGGAGCTTTTAGACACAATCATGGATTTCTCCTCATCAAATCAATCGATTTATTTGTGCAATAGTGCATCTGAAAGACCATTAAAAACTGCACGTGGGTCTCATTTTTGATAGTCTTGATTAAGTAGTTATTGTAAAATTTCACGGCAGTTTAATCAAAAATACGTAGGTTGTACCAGAAAACATGAGTCAACTTTGAAAAAGGATATCTCAAAGACGACTTCATCGATTCAGTCGATTGGCATATCTTTTGAAAGCTTAGAATTTGAACGTTTTAAAGACGTGTTGCTTTTAGTAGCAGGCATTTGCTGTGAGGCATGCCGAGCCTGGATGTCTCAGCCTTACATTTGCACTTCCTAATGAAATTTAGAATGCAAGCAAGTCATGAAAACCTAAACTTTTTGTCAATCGACTAGTATTGTATTTATGGGAAAACTTGTGACTGGGGATGAGCCATAGCTCTATCCTTAGTAGGTTTTGTCATGGAAACCATCGTCACAACAGCTCCCGGCTGGTCCAGAGCCGTTTTTCCGCAAGGCTCTACAAAAAACTTGCACTTCCAAAATTATAATGCTTTTCTTTTGAGACCGTATGAGAGTGTTGTCAGCGGAGTTTCTCTATAAGGGTGCTACATTAATCAGGTAAGCCTACCCTGATATCTTGGAAAAGGTTAGAGAAGCCTACAACAAGCAACAAAGTCAAGAGTAATTACATGGCGATTTTTTCAATATGCATGTAATGAGCCCTGCCACATATTGAAGCTCCCCAAGACGAAGCAACTGGACACCTGACCTTAAAAACTGTATCACCCTTTATACAGCCTCCATATTTTTCTACCTGACTACTTTTTTCCCCTAAATTGAAAAGTTACATGCGTGGCTGGAATGAAACAAAAAATGTTACTCAGACAGCAAGTGAAAAACCGTGATTCCGTCACTTGCGCTTCAAGGCCCGGCATTCCTCACAACAACTGTCTGCTACTAAGACCTACCCGTCATTTAAAGGTCCAAATTTTAAGCTTTCAAAAGATATGCCAATCCGCTGAATTGAGGAAGTCGTCCTTGATATATGCGTTATCAAAGTTGACTCATCTTTTCTGGTACAACCTACGTATTTTGTGGTTCTTAAACTAAAACATTCATGCTCAATGTTGTTACCAAATTAGTGAGTGTTTGCAGTAGTTATGTAGCATTTCAATAACAGAAAGATAAACTACGATAAAAGTTTAGCAACACAATATTTCATTCGTAACTGCAAAACCATAGCTCATTACTACCATGATGCAAAAACATCATAAATGCGCAATTCATTTCCTGACTTAATTTGGTTTGAACTAGGATCATCCTTTCTAAATTGTGAGCATACATCAACTTCACAATATTTTTGAGAAGGCATGATGACTCACTGCGTGGATTTTCGGAACTTAGTTCTAATTTTATGAATTTGAGTGAGAAATATTACAATACAAACATTCACACGAGCATCATGAATATATTTACTTTCGTTTGTTTGCTCTAATTGCATGGAAAGTTTTTTGTATATTTGAAGAGCTGCGTGAAGAAAAAGAAATATGTTTAAGGGATCGGTTGCCTCTATTTTAGCAAAGATAAATAGTGAAATAATAGTCTTTATGATGAGCACCCTAAAGCAAAGTAAACAAATTTAGTGAACAAATAACCCAAATTATAACGTTTCCTATCATAAGTATAACCGTGGGATGAATTCACTCACACCTACCTCTCATATTTTGACGCAAACAACTTGTCAGGAATGTGGAAAACACTTGTCTTTCTCCAACAAGTGTTCATTACGCACAGAAGAGAGAACAGAGGCACACCAAAAATTTAAACAAGCACAAAAGAACATCATGTGACAGAATAACACACATTTCCACTATGATACACTTTCAGGAAAGTGATCAGTTGATTTTTAAGAAATCCTATCACACGGATGAAATTTCAAATGCATTTTACAGCAGCCTGAGACCACTGTTGTGTTTTGGAAAGGTGTGTGGATTTCATGCAATTCAAGGCCTGTTTGCAAAAGGTGGTCAAATCAAGTCGCTTGAAGTCAGGTAAAATCAGCATTAATTAAAAATTGAGTTACGGTCACACAGCAAATAAATTTTAATTGAGTATTTCTGTCATAGGCGAAAGAGTGTCGTGGGAATATATCCGTTATTTGTCATCCTTATTTTGGCGATAAAAACTGCACTTTCTGTTTACGAATGCTTCTATAGTGAAGCTTGGTCAAATATTATTGGAGTTACGTATAAGGTTGAAAATGTTGTATGGGAAATTCGAAGTTTGATTGTAGTCGTTTTTCTCAACAATCGAAGCGATCAATTAATCTTACTATTCAGAAAATGGGCTGAATCAGGATATGGGGCTAGCAAGGTGAAAAAGGAGTTACCAAGACAACTTGTTCTTCTAATGGGAATCACAATGATTCTTGGTATTGGTGAAAATGCCTTCTATCATATTCGAATACTATTCTTGACGGATAAGTTCAAATCGGACCAAAAATTCTATGTATTGGAGCGTTACTGACAAATATTCTGCGGAAATTTACATCACTGGATGTCGTTCAATCAACCGGTTGTCATTTTGCACTTTCTTTCTGATAAATGGAAAATTTATTCGTGGAACTTTGGACACGTTTTTATTTCTACTATTGCAATTATTACGTACAAAAGAATTGAAGCCCATAATGCTTTCATAGCAAGGGTTCTAAAGAATTACAGTCAGAAAATAGATCAAGACACATGGATCGCCTTTCTTGAAATCTTTCAGAAGCTCCTAGACAATTTAGGCGAAATTAGTGACTTTTTGTCACCTTTAGTTTTCTCGTACTGCTGCACTGATATATTTTCACTGGGGATATATTTGCGTTGGCTTCTGCAACCTGATGTTAGTCAGGAGTCGCAATATGATAGCATACATCGTTACTGGGCGTCAGTGGTATTTCTTTTTCGATGTTTTGGAATGCTTATCTGCTGCAGCAGAATTAATGATCAGGTCCAGGATTTCGCGAAGCTTCTTAGGAAGTGTCCTGCTCCATTTCTTACAGAAGAGGTAAAATACACGCTGTTTCAATTTACTACAATTAGTATTCATGAAGTAAGACAAAATATTTAAATTAATGACATTTTATTTTTATTCTTAAGATGAAACGAGTCGAATCGGATCTCCGAGTAAAAGCATATGGATTTCAGGGTTTAAGATTCTTCACAATTACAAAGCAGTATATATTAAATGCGTTAAACGTTTTGTTAGCATTTGAAATTGTTTTGCTTCAAGGTTACTATTAGTTTGTGAGATATAATCGGTGCCATAAGATATAAATTTTCATTTTATCTTTCAAATATTTATGCGTACGTTCATACAATTATTTTGATGTAAGCACCCTACATAAAGTCTCGACAAACATTAAGAAAAACAGTCATTCACGCTATACGCAATAATTTAAGAATGCATAGCTATGACATAACATAATTCCTTCATGACAACTTATTTCATGAACATGTCAATCAACACTTACGATAAATGTGAAAAAACATTATTCGTCAAAAGGCTTTAGAACTTACTGTTAGAATATCAATATCTCTACCATGGCACCTGCTAGTTTTTATGTCAGAGACAAAAGCTATATTATTTCGTTTTTGTCATATTTCCCAAAAAAATCAGACATCCGCTTCACTATCCATAAACAGTTCCATTTATAATTTGTGGTTTATGGCAAAAAGGAATGGAAAGGTGTAAAATTACGTAATATTTTAACTTTATCGGTAATGCATAATGAATAGGTACATCATAAGTCATTAAAATAACTATTATTAACTACCCCAGCACAGGCGTAAGATGTTTTATAGAATATATATGGGAAGAAAACAGATAACCCTGTAGTAAATAAGCAAGAAGCTAACTATGTGTGTCAGATTTTTGAGAGGGTATTTATTTTTCTCTATTATGTGCATGCTTATTACGGATACAAAAGCACTTACAATGTCCTAGTGAATCATCGCATCATTAAATCATCTTTACATCATGTAGTCCATTTAAAATTCATTTTAAAAAATTTCATTATTCGTTGGTAGCCATCAAAAAGCCGAATGTATCGTTGTTTTGATTACCAAATTTCAAACTATTGCAAAGAAACATTTTTAATGCTATATTCACATTAAAATTGAATACCAGTAAAATCTTGTGTCCGCATGGGCATTTGAACATAATCACAGAACGTCACAGACAAATTAACGTTCCACTGTAAGGTTTTGAATGCAAAAGAAAAAATATTATCCTGCCACTCACTCACGTTGACATTGGCAGATTGGTCGAGGATCATAAAATATGTGGGTTGAATCATACCCGTATTTCTAATCAAGCTAAGTACTTCATACCATATATACTGTTGTCCAATTACTCAAATAGACATGTTTGATTTTATGCGCTTCAAAAAGCTAATGAACAAATGATATTCTGATAACATTATATGCTATGGAAGGAACCTAAGTACAAAATGATGAAGATTTCTCAAATGGCAAGAATTTTCAAATACTTAGCATTGAAAGGAAATCTGTTTTGGTTACAATATTATGTCCAGCAGCTAAAGTCAGCACGGAAAGACTAAAAGTGCTGGTGATTCTCCAACTTCTTAAAACGGTATGGTAACCATGATGACTATGAATTTCAGGTGGATGGGTGTAAAAGCAAAATTGACGCTGTTATGTTGTTTTTTTCTCTGGACCACATTTGTTTTTCTAAATACACTTAAATTAGTTATAGAAAGTAGGAGTTGACGATGGAATGAAATAATTAATTAATCATACAAAATCGCTAAAAGTTCTTTGGAACAGATTTACCTTACTAGCGTCTCCATATACCTGGAAAAGCTTAGCTTGTACATTATTAAAAACCGTGACTCCAATTAATTATTTAATGTGTTTTCGGTTTTTCCTAATACATTTATAATATATTTTTGGGGTTTCCTCAATGCATTTTTAATGGATAAATTCTCTCGAATTTAATACAAATTGATCGATCGTTTAGAAATTTCAAATAATAAACAATTCCCCAAATTTTTTAAGTGTATCCATTATGAAGTCTCCTAATTACAAATCCAGCTTAAAAGAATCGGTCCAAAAAGCATGTTTGGGCAGTTCTATATTCCAAAATCAGCTTTATATTTGTTACTTTCACATATCAATTGTGCAGTTGGTTTGGTTTACAAAATCTCTTCAAAATATCTCGTGTGAGTTAACTCGCCTGATCATCACTCGTGATGAGCATTATTTCAAAGGGAACCTTGGTCATGCAGTCGGGAAACGTGTACCAGCGGGTATTCCAATACATTCTTAATCAACTAATGATACTTTTGAAGCTAAAATGATATTCTCACCGAAGTGCTTATGTGTAATCTGCTCAAATACTCTTGTTTTCTTCCTAAAATCGTTACTTTATCCTTCATAAACTCAAAAATTTGCATTACTAAGTTTTTTCAACAAGTGTTGTATGCGCTTCAAAATGAGGGAAATATTGTTAGCAATATACAATGAAAATTTTCCCCATGCGATGACAGGCATTTTTGGCGTGTCCTTTGGGACATTTGATAGGTACGCGAAATTCGCTCTGTTCAAAGGTTTGGACCATACAGTTGCCCGCAAACCATTTTCCGCGCATATGACAAGCATCATATTAAAATTTAAAATACTCATAAAATATATATCCACGTACACATACAAGCCTAGTACTTGAGGCAAGTATCGAGTGTTCCACTTGCTAGACTAGTTCATTTTAATTTATATGCTTTAGAAAGTATATGGATGAAAAAATCGAAGTATTACCTATGTGCTTATTGAAAAGTTGTGTACTACTACAACTTGCAGTTAGCGAGAATAAATGGTATCATAATATAAAAGGCTGACATCTATTAATGTTTGATGCACCGAAAGTAGGAGAGATTTTTTATCGGAATGTCTGCTTTGGTTATGAAACGGAATTCTAATATCGTAGGCATATCTGTTTCACCTCTATTTGTGCCTTATGCAAGGTTTAAATTACACTCTGGTTTGGGTTTGCAAAGTGGAAAAGTTTTCATATCCGGGATGCATGACAGGATGAATCTTCTCTTATGCATGACTGAATGATCTTTGGTCTCAGTAACAATTAAAGATCTTTAACTTTCCAATCGTGAAATTTGTAAATTTTAATGATTTCTAAGTTAGTATAACCTGCGAGTGTGTTAATTATTCAAGAGATGTACATCTTTCGAAATTCTGACGTTAAATTTATTTTGCGCCGTTTGTGAATGTTGACCTTTACATTTTGTCGTGCATATTATTGTAAAAGGTATCCATATGGGAGCCCGTGATCGAATGTGACGTAGCGGTGTAAAGTCCTCCTCAAATAGTCTGGATCTCTTCCTGGCGCAAACTTTTTGTCTCCGATTTTGATGAAATTTTGCAGTATAGTATATTTTAATGCGCAGAATTCATTGCTGAAAGAATTAGCCGTTTTTATCGATTATAGCGCCATCTGGAGACCAAAAATGGCGGGAAAACGCTTTTAATCTGGATGGCTAAAAACTACGTAGTTAGTTCTATTAAACACACCGAATACCTTTCTCTGTGAAAAACCGTTTTCCGCCATTTTTGGTCTCCAGGTTCTATAGTCGCTAAAAACGGCTAATTCTTTCAGCAATGAATTCTGCGCATCAAAATATACTATACTGCAAAATTTCATCAAAATCGGAGACAAAAAGTTTGCGCCAGGAAGAGATCCAGACTATTTAAGGGGGGCTTTACTCAACATCATGGGCTAAGTGATTACTAAATTTATGTTAAACTGGTGTAAATTTTGTTTCATTAGAATTCGCGGATGCTTAAGTTATGTAGTTAAAACGTAATCAACTATGATAGTATATGAAATAAAAATAAATTAAAAAATATTCACTGCACTTTATAACATATTTGTTTTGAATAGAAATCTAGAAAGCTAAATTTTGCATACCATTTAATCAAATATTAATTAGGAATTCCAAAATCCATGGATTCATGCTTCAACCAAACATGTACACCTTTTTCAAGAAATGAGGGAGCATTTGATGCATGAATTACCTTGGTATTACTATAGCATTATAAAATGCCCATAAAATATTATTTATTGTAAGCCTTATACATTCATTAAACGCAGTTGTAACGTCAAAATTTTGTCTACTTAACTAGCATGCAAAGCTCACCCCATTATTAGAACTCATCACAACGACTCAGTTAAATTAAAGTTTATAGGGCTAAAATATATAAAATTTGTCACAGAAGGTTTCCTAAAGATTCCTAAGAAGGTAATATCTTGTACAATAGAATGATTTCAACAACAAAAGAAACTATCGCCAATTTTACAAATATTGCACAAACAAATAAAACTGCTTTTACATCCACAAATTTAACAGATGAGCATTTTGCCATGTCAAAAAGATCAGTTGAGTATGCATGCACTTTCCAATACTGTCCAGAAACAATTTGGTCAGCCAAATCAACATAACTAAAACGCTTTTTATAATTCCTTTCTGTGCCTACAGCCCTGATTTTTCTGTATTGAACTATCCTTTTATAAAACAAGTTGTACAACCGGTTAATCCCGGTTGCATGCAGCATTCCCATCTTTCTTAAAAATTGGGTTTGAAAAACCACCTGCTGGGTAAAACCCCGAAACATAGGAATTGTTAATGAGCGCTGGTCACTTGAATCGAATCTTGCAATTTTTCGATGTCCAAATATTTCTATCAATGGAATTATCCATTGGAAGGCTTGTGAGTTACTGTAATCTGTTGTAAACAAAAATGTTGTGCGCAATGAAGGGTTACATATAACATTTTTATATATTATTCTAACACCTTCATAATGTGGGTCAAAATTATTTGCTGTACTATCACCATAAAAATATAAGTGTTTTTTGCAATCGATTTTATCGTAATTCTGACCATATATAGCAGTGAAATTACTTTGTATAAATTTTTCACCGTAATAATAAAATTTAAAAAGAAAATTTTCCCGAAATTCATTCGTTTTAATATACGGACTTTTGCTTTTCAACAAGTGAAATAAGTTAATGTTCAAATCATAGCTAAGATTTTCGTCCGCACTCAACCTCCCTGCATTTATTCTTGAGCTGTTCTCATAAAGATCCTCAATGCTAGCTGGTACATCACTTGGGTGAATGGGAAG
>JAQIXX010006338.1:0-12358 GCA_034700605.1 Willowsia nigromaculata
ATGAGCTTACAGGTTTAATCATGACCAGTAAATAGTGTACCTACTTAAGCAGGTTCACATTAAGCTTCATTTCATACTGAAATTTAAAACTACTTGAGCACAATCATGTGAACGAAACAAACAAGTAAAGAGGTAAGAAGAACTTTGTTTCTTTTTATGCGAAAAACAGTTTCTAAATGTCTGTCTCATTTTCGCTTTTTTGCTGAATGTTACACAATCCTAAAAGTCTTGTGTTGGTATATTTTATTATGGTCACTGAAGAGACCTGTGTCTTTTCTATGAATCTACTTTAGGTTAAAAAATATTTTAATCACGGTAAACGCAACTGAACCCTCCAGCCATTGCATCATCGGTGTTTATTATACCCATTGTAAAAATGCGGTTTATCCACAAACCCACAAAGCGGATAAAAAATCACGAAAAAGCCGAACCGTGACGTTTCATGAGGCTTCGGATCGCTTCCATTTCTTAAGTTTTTTGAAACTCTCCTGTAATTAAATTTTCCTAAAGAGAGCTAGTTACGCACAATATCCCAAGTTTGGGAATTATTTTCATGGTCCATTGCTCATACTAAATTTTTCTTCTTATCATCAAGATAGTTGGGGTACAGACATTTGCATCTTAGCTGAATCCATTTGAATTTTGTCAGTCTTAATCTTCAGTTCTCAAAGCTTTTCGCTCTTTGCTCATTTGCTCAATATAAAAATTGACGCATGCTATCACAAGCAAATTAACGATTTCATTGTTATGAATATTATTGTCTATAATTAGGTTATTTCAAAATATTTGAAGATGCGAATCGTTACCGAATGCAAAATCGTAGTGATTAGTAGCACTAAAAATGTTAGACGTTTTGTTTTGTACAAGTAAACTATTTACACTCAAGTTGATTTAACATTGCCATTGTAGATTTCCAGGAATAATTGCATGAGTGCTTTTGGGTTTTTTTCTTGGGAAAACCAGTTTTATAACGTATTTCCGTTATTCCGTTTATCTACGATTTCCTCAATTTTCCTGCTGAACTTGAAATGAAAAATGAATATGAAAAGTGAAAATTTGCAAAGAAGTGTTGAGGTCATTGATTATAGAGTAGAGGCCATACTGGACTCATCTTACACCTTTCTCTGTCCTCCTCATTATTCATTACCTACCATGTTCATAAACTGTGAAGTATCGTCATCACACCAATAAGCTATATTCCGAAAAGTATAGCAAGACAATTACCATCATCATTTTACTTTCAAATAATTTGTGCCAATTTTCACTTAAACCATAAAAATGAAACGGAGTCTTTTAAAAATGTAGCATTGCCAATCAACGAGCTGCCTTATTCTCCCGCTTTAGCCCATCTTTACTCAAAACTATTTGCCACAATTGGAGTCTCCTTGATTTAAACATGATTCTGGCCACAGATAAAAAACAGGTTCACTTTCTATAAAATGGCTCCTCGTACTTATCTTGAATGGTGAGCCAGCCTTTCATAATATTCTCTCTCCAACAAAATAATGTTTTTCCATAGTCCTGTCCGAAATTGTGCCAGTCCTCAATTATGAAAATGTTCCTTGACGGAATTTAAAATATCGATGGGTGATGGGACTTCCGTTTGGAATGATGTATTTACTGCTCCAGGGACAAGATCTTTGATGGAAATTGTAGTGGTTTCTTCCAGTTGTCTGAAGTAGAAATATTCCATCTTCCACGAGACACTTTTAAGCAACTTGAAAGTACTCGCGATAGTTCCAATGTCCAACTGATGGTGAGTCATAACAAGCTTGGTTGAATATAAAACTGTGAATACATATAAAATTCAACCATGCAACATAAGTTACTCCTCTAGTTGATATGGGCATTTGAATATAGTGCTATTTTGGCTTCCAAAAACAATTTCCATAGTGCACGTGTCAATCATTCCAATAATACATACATCGATTTAATTTGTAATTATGTAATTTTACTGTAAAAACATTTTATCTGTAATGATATTTTGATTAAATTTTTTTGATGATACGTTTGTATTGCAAAACTTGTTCAGCTAAACTATTCAAGTATCGCTCAAGTTGTCTATTTAAGTTCCGTTTCTCAATTTCATAAATACATGCGGTGAATGAGGAAAATATTGTATGAATTTCTCATACCAATAATGCGGTTTTGTTCCTATGATGAGGTAAATTTGTATTGAGAGAAGCATGTACTTTTTTCGTATGACAAAACGGCTTATAAATGAAGGCAACTAATGTACTATAAGTTTTATGCTTAGTATGCCAAGAGTGTAATTATATGAAAGGCTTGCACTGAATTCTGTTAACGTATGCAATTTTCCCTATGACATTAGATTTAAGCCTGGAATGAGAACCCTGATTCAACAGGTTTAAATCAACAATTTTCACGATGATACATGGTGCACGATGTATTAGAGACTCTGATGCAAAGTATAATCAAATAATTTTTCTCTACTTTTATTGTCACATAATCAATCAAAATACTACTTTAAAGCTAATCTGCACAGTGTAATCAGTTAGCACGCTGGTAATCTCTCTTAAGTCCATCCTTAGTCAACACAATCTGCCATAATTGTAGCCGCCTTGACTTAAACGCAGCTCTAGCAAAAGACAAGTAACAAACCCACATTCTGTAGAACGGATCTTCATACTTATATTGAATAGTGGGCCATCCTTTCATGAAATTCTCTCTCCAGCAAAATAATGTTTTTGCGTAGTCTTGTCCAAAATTGTGCCAATCTTCAATTATAAAAAGGCCTTTTGTAGCAGTAGTCACATCAATGGGTGATGGGAGCTGTCCATTTGGGAAAATATACTTGTTGTTCCAAGGCTCAGACCGTACTGGGAAATTGTAATGGTTTCTTCCAATTGTGTGGAGCAAAAATATTCCATCGTCAACGAGACACTTTTCAGCAACTTGGAAGTACTCGCGGTAGTTCATATGACCAACTGTAATAAAAATTATTGCAAATCGTGTTAATTAAAGACAAATATAGAAAACCTTTTAAAATAAACATGTACATACCGTGTTCAAACATTCCAATACTCAATATCCTATCAAACTTTTCATTCACATCCCGATAATCTTGCAAGCGGATATCAACTGGTAAACCACTGCATATTTTCTGACCATAAATGGCTCCTTCTTTAGAAATCGTCACTCCCACGCATTCCACTTTATATTTTTCTGCGAGATATTTGCAAAGCGTTCCCCAACCGCAGCCAATATCCAGAACTCGCATCCCAGGCTTTAGTTCAAGCTTCCGTGCAATCAGTTCCATTTTATGAAGCTGTGCGTCATTCAAGTTGGTAGCATTCCTCCAATAGCCACATGTGTATTGCATCCAGGGATCAAGCATCAATTTGAATAACTCATTTCCCAAGTCATAATGTTTCACCCCGACCTGCCATGCTCTGGAATAAGACTTTAAGTACATTCGATTCAAAATTATGGTTACAAGTGAAGAAAATATAATTATTTTCAAAATATGTGAATCTCCAATACCTGCAGATTGAACGCATATAATTCTAACCACTCCAAGAACTTATTTAAAGGATTATAGTAGATATCTAATAAGTTATTTTCGAGTATACGTGTAGTGAATTCTGTCATATCTTCAACTTTGTCGTCATAGTAGTCCCAGGATCCATCCATAAAAGTTTCCCCGCAACCTACACTTCCCAGATTGCAAATTCGTGCAAACAGACTATTATCGGTCACTTTAATGTGTACAATTTTTTCATACTTCTTCTTAGCCAAAAGATTTTTATTGTGATCCGGGATTTCTGGTGAAACATTGTCGTTTTCTAGCTTATCTCCTGGACAGTGAAAAACTACCCCAACGGATTCTGCGATTTCCTTCCCCTTTGATTTGAGCCAGGGTGTAAACAGAAGGAGCACTTTTAATTCAATCCATTTGTATACCCGAATTAGGCCTACAACTACCACGTAGATTGAGTAGACGGTCCAATGCATAATTGCTCGTGAAAAGAGAACAAGATTTCAAGTGGCTTCACAAAATTTCATTACGATAGTGGAAGACTTCAAAATGGATTGATGGTGTACTCAGTGAAGTTGAGTTGTTACAGATCCAAAAAACTGTAATGATGAGCATAATTCTTGGTTTGTAGACTTATATGTAGAATAAACATCATTCAATGAAATATGTAATGTTACTTTTTTATACAGGTTTTACTCAACATTTAATATTCTCCATTTATTATCGCTACCAAATATGTGAGTAGGATAAAGCGATAAGTTTTGTTATGACTTGACCTCCTAAAGAATCTTGGTTTTACAGAGAGTGGGAAACCGCAGAAAACTGACAACATGTTTTAATAAGAGGGGATGATACAAAAACCACTTTTTGCAATCTTTAGACATAGTGATAAACGGAAGAACTGTTACATGCAATCAACATCTTCAAGATACTTTCAATCTCAGGTGTAAAATTGCCATGAAACTTAGTATGAAAATGCATAATAAGTTTTACATGTACAAGGTGATTCATTAGGTTAAAGCATGAGCTGATTATTGAATAAATATTCACACGTTTGCTTGTTCATTACATGGGGCTGCGCTGCATTCAAATGTAGTTGCACATTTTAATACTGTTTATGAAAGTCATTATAAAAAACTGGATATTGGATTGCAAAGGTGTTCCCAGATAGGTGTTTTCTTGTAGCTTACAAGCAAACATCTCACAATGTCCAGGAAGCTTTAATCCACAAAATATGAAAACCTATGATTTTGGACATGGAAAATTCAGTGGCATTATTCATTTTTGCGAATAAAGTAATTTACTCTGCTAACTAGAGATTACATTCATATAACCCGTATGGTCTTCCAAACTACGCAAAAACAAACTACAAAACTTATTTTTTGATTGGAATAAAATCCCTCAATTAAACAATGAATTTGAAAGTGTATACTTTTACTTGATTGGAAGTGCATAGGTGAAATAATTTAATCCCTGTTTGTAATCGCACATGAGCCCATGTAGAAAATTCATTAACACTACTGAATTTTTCATGCCTTAAATAAAAGTTTTTACAATTTTTTAAATTTAAAACTATCTGGTCATTGCGAGACATTTGCTTGTAAGTACTGGTAACGCAATTATCTTAAATTATATTAAATTCCAGCGATATCAAGGAGTATTTAGAAGTCATTAATTTCACAATAAAGTAACGAGCGGAAAATCTTAAGGATATTACAACACTCTTACAAGTTTACAACAAGTTTTTACTCATGTCAGTTTTATATCCATATTTTAGAAGATAGATACCGTAAAATCCAAAATAGAACCGAATTATTATTTTCCCCTTTAGTAGACACCGTAGAGTCTATACGGACTAAAAAGATGATGAAGTAAACATTCGCCCCATTCATTACGCAAATCAAACACACAGAATTTGATAATTTTTGCTTTAAATCTGCATTTTCGTCACCTTATACATACAATATTACACAGATTTATCTGTTTTATCTCTTATTAATGCATTTTAAAGAAGATACCAAACGAAAAGCTAATGAAGTAAATGCACGCCCCTCTAACAACGTAACGCACCTTCTTCAATAAACGCCCGGCCTCTACAAATGAAACAGTCGACATTGCACATATCCACGTTCATTTCAGATTTTACGATATACGGTAGTATGTTGGGAATTATACTCAGTGAACCCACTTGGAATCTTGTTTTCTTTTCCCGAGCAATATGCATTGGACCATTTACCAATTTAAGTGGTCGTTTTTAGGCGCATACTTTTTATTAGAGGAATATTATGCAATCTCAGTAAATTACAACTACGTACCTTTCTCATAGAAAATTTTATCGTAATCAATAAAACAAGACTAGACGAAACTGCATTTGTACTAGCATAATTATCTACTGGATTTGTGTTTTATTCCTACATTACCATTGCGTTTTGAAGGTTGACTTTTTGCAGAGTAATCTGGTTTATTGCACATGATACGAAAACTCTCGTTACTCTCATACTATACTATCAATCCGCACTCTAAATAATGCCAATATTTTTTCCGATAATATGTGTAACAAATTTTATGTCATAACTACAGCGAATCGGCATGTCTAAGCAAATTTTGGGGACATATACGATTTAGAGCGAATTCAAATAGGTGTGACTAAAGTTTTGTCTGAGTATCAGTAATAGTTCTCTTCATTATGTTTAGTTCCCGCATGACTTGATTCTATCAAGTTGGTAGTGTGGTACTGACAAGCTAAACAATGCTAAATAAATATTCAATAAATAAGAAACCCGCCCTACTCTTAAAAAGTTTATACTTGCCAATTTACACATTTAAGGAAAAGGAAAAACTTTCCAACCAATTTTGACAGTATGATACTCGGCGAGAATAAAAACCTTTGAGCTTACCTTGAGAAAATGTGTCAAACTTTTCTCATGTAATGTTTAATGTGTCTTAGCGGTTTTACAATGATAAATTATGAAGTAATTTGTTTCCACAGGAAATGTTGTTTTTTGTGTATTGTAATAATTTTGCTGGAGAACTACTTGAAAGGTTTAGGTCTTTGTCTACCTATGAGCAAGTTCTTTTTAATTTTGATATTTTTGAAAGAATGATTATAAGTTTTATCCACTTTCTTTTGCTGATACCGATTGCCGCTATATTTTTATAGACTCTTGTCCATTAGATAATCCTTCATTACCAAACATTCCTTGAAATACTGAGTAAATTACTGGAAATATTTAACAATTTCACAAAAAATAGAACAGCAAATTGCAAATATGATGATACGAGAGTCTCAAATTTGGGGTGATTCAATGAAGAGTAAAAATTGTATAAAAAACTTTTCCTAAAAAACATAGACGATTTCAGATTTTAGTAATTATTTGAGAGGAGAAAAAAGTTAATAGCTAAGGTTGACTTATGACGAAATAAAAACAGAAAAAAGTTTCCTTCATAGCGTAATTGACAAGGTCGAAAATGACCTGCTGATGAATTTACCTGATGCAATTTATGGATAGATGAACTTACTGTTATATTTGTATGATAAATAAAATTGGGAATAGTGTGCAAAGCGACTTTGATGCTGATAGTCTAATTATTTCTGCAACTTTATTAAGTGGTGTGGTCAATAGATTTAACAATACTTGATATTAACATTAACCCAAAGAAACAAGCTAGTTTGGGTTTTGTGTTGCTAACATTACATAACTCACAACTCACGATCAGTGGAAATTCAATGCAGGGCTAAGTTTTACCCAGTTTGTTTATACAAATTTAAATCATGAACTTACGATATTGAATAAAGGTAGCTGTAAATTTTAACTAACAAGTTACTAAACTTTTACATTTGATTAATTTACAATAATATTTACACAAACGAAATTTTTATCTCCAAAATTCATATGACCACACCATTAGCATTGTGTACATTAAGAACACATGCATATTTTGTTTAAAATCTGTATGTACTACGAACACCAAGAGTGCTATCAATAAATGCATGCTAAATAGTAGAATTTACTCGACAGGATGCATCCCTTTCTCCCAGGTCCAAACTGTTACAGGATTTTTCAAACCGGTAACAGTTGAATGAACACCTCCAGCCCTTTGTTTCATTCCATGCATGTAGTCTAACAGATCAAACTCTGTAAATAAAAATTCATTCTTAAACTTGGGCAAACATAATTATTGAAAAAGTGACAAAAGAAGAACTTACGAACAGGTCCACCACCACGCTTTTTTGCACACCTGATAGATGCACAGGGTTCAGCATAGTCGTTGGACTCATCCTCATAGATTCTTCTCTCAGGGAGAAAATCTCGGTCCCCTTCAACTGTATAAACAAAATAAAATGTATTTATTTGTATTTAAGTTTTCAAATATAACAATTACGGAAAGTCTCAAATAAAAGTTATATTTGTACATGCATTTACCCATAAATCGGTTGGTGGGACAACAATCAGAGTCCTGATTCCGTTTCTCCATTGGTTTCCCCATAATGGGTACAAATGTTATTAGAAGTACGACCAGCTTAAAATCCCTGGACGCCATCATTGTTTCTTCACTACTGTTAGGATGCCCGTTTATAATAAAAACGCAAACAGATACTATGGTAGGAAAGGTAACAAGTCCGGATACCGAAACACTTCCCATGAGAAGGCCGTTGTAGCACTGCATCTCCCCGGATTCTTTGATTGATTTATATAGCATCCAAATTTTCTTTTTAAACTTTTTTAAAACCATCGAAAGTAAAGTCCATCGAAATGGTATTATGTATCTTTGCGTTTATTAGTAAGAATTACTGTCTTATCATTTAATATATTTCTACAGTTGAAATTCTATATCAATGAATGAATTATTCCATACATGTATTTCCACTATCTATATGAGGTATAGAATTTCCCGAAAAAATTGACAAGGGATTTTATGTTTATGTAACTTTTAAACTTTCATCTGACAGTGTAATCCTCGAGTAGTTGTTTGTGAGTCTAGGTAAGGTGCACTACAAAATCATACATATTATGTTTATTATGAAACCGGCCGATTCTTTCGGTTAACACCAATTTTATAATGAAAATTTTAGTTTGCTTTAATTTCAATTGAGCATAATTTTATATAAGCAATGTAAATATGTTTGCTGTCAACACCAAAGATTATTAGATGAACAACCGTAAAATTGTGGGGCAGAGGCAGAAAAATTCCGGGATAAAATGTGGTTTTTGGTCAATATTTATGAATCATAGCACATATCATAAAATACAAATGATATTTTCACTTCAGGGATTAACCTATAATATTTGACACATTGCAAGAATGTTCAAAGCCCACATTGAAACGGATTTATTATTGTATCAGTATTTGTTAGGATTTTAACTAAACAATAAAGAATACATAAGTACTCACCAAATACTCATACCAATATAACGAATAGCTCCTGCGTATGTAGATTACATTTGCAATTCTACGATATTAAAACAAAACCGAATTTTTGAGGTGTGTAGAGATTTATTAGAGAGAGAGCATTGATTAGCTATGTTACATCATTTATGTAAAAAAAATCTTTCCAGTAAATCTAGTTTTGAAGGAACCTAAACCTTTGGATAGTTATGATGACGTAGAAGGATTACGCCGACGTTTGCTTTTTTTTTGCATCCATCACGCTTCATTTGTGATAGTGAGACATTATATTTGATTAACTTGCAAATATTTAAAAACTAAGATTTGTTATTTGCCACTCTACAAATTTCTGAGTAAAGGTGCATTTTCATGAGTGGTACAGATAATTGGGAACTTTTTCGTTACAATTGAGTCTGCCCAAAATATAAGTGAGTCTTAAAGTTCAATGGAAAAGTTTTAGTGTCCATCCCTTTTTAAGTTATGGGGGTTGCAATTTTCAGAGTTCATAATGCGATTTTTTTAAACACAGCCAGCACGTTATTTATGTATTTTCGTAATTAAGGTTTAATTCATACACAAAATTACAATCTTTACGTAAATGCGCAAAAAATATGTTATTACTCAGTCCTACTTCATACACTGATGGTAATCTATCGACTACATACGAAGATAGTAGCAATATAATTTTAAGCTTAACATTATAAACTAAAAGTCCTCGATCTCAAGAGAGTTAGATTTACTTGATTTTAAGAGTTTGTCAATTCTAAACCGTTACCATCAGTGAACTACTTATTTTAGTGCAAATTAGTAGGGTACAAACTATCAGGAATTTTATTTAAACGTTATGCTTAAAAATCTCTGTATTAACCTTAACAGATGAACATAATTAATGATTATTACTTTATCATCATCGTTGCTCTTGTAATTTGTCTCTTGCCATCTTGTAACTTCCTTTGAAAAATTGTCCCATTCGTTTATAACTGCGTCTTAGAAAGTAAGTAGATGTTAAAATCGATAGTCTTAGCATCATAAAAACATAAATTGCATAACCTGGGGACATTTCTAAAACATTGTTTGAGTATGTCATTTCAAAGGGTAAAGCTTTAATAGTGTGATTTACTTGCTGAAAGAAATCAAGATGTTTATGGCGTAAATTGCTGTTTTTGAGCGAGAAAATTACTCAAAAAAACAAAGAGTATATCAAAAGCTAATTTGGACTTTCTACTTTTACGATTTATTTTAGATGGTAAATGTCGACGACCTACATTTTTATGATGATTTGTCTATATGTCATACAGTTTTTGCATGTTTTTGTTGCTGCTTAAGAACTGGAAATGTAAATAAAATATTTATAGAATAGGCTTCTTAAACTATCAGAAAATTTCCACTTTTATATTTTACAAAAACATTCATGCCAATTTGTTGTTAAATGTGAGCTATGCTTACGACAAAATCTACGACATTACAACGACAGAAAGAGCACGAACGATTGACAAAAAATTTACACATTTTGTCATTTAAAAAATACTTACTACATTATGGAGTTGAACCATTTTACATTCAGTTAGTGCGAATCCGGAATATATAATTACCATCATTGCATGTTTTGCGTTTGGTGTCCTTTTTGTCAGTGATGCTTTTGATCTATTATAGCCATGGGTTTATACTGTATGTTTGAATGGAAACTTCACGAGTTTATGCAAAGCCCAACAATTTATACAAATTTAATTTAATGATCTTTCAGTAGTATAAGTACCTATTGTACACTTCAAAAAAGCATTTGTTTCTCCCTGTTTCTACTACGATTTGAGGTCAATTTATAAAATGTTTTTTTATTTATGAGCACATATTGCATTTTGAATTGTTTAAGTATTTACTTGCTGTTTTGATATGGAAAAGGATATGAACAGAGAAAGTTGGCGTGAGTTTGCATGGTAGAAAGGACATGCGGCGTTTCATGTAAAAACATGAAACAGTGCAATTATTTGTGTTATGTATGATCTTTGTGTTTGTCCTGGTTTACGAAGATCTCGCTTAATCTTGGCTTTAAACTCCACTATGAAAAAACCTCTGGTTTAATTGATCATGTAGACTGAAAACATTTATCCCTTTCTTTGTATCACTTTTCACTGACTTTACACAAAATCTGTGATAAAAGTGTCAGTAGTCTAAGATCCTGCAAAATCACCAACCATGATTTACGTTAGTTTTACAAGAATTTTATGGGAAAATAAAGACATGCCTTTTAAACTTATTTCATAGGAATTAAACTGAATACTAAATACTGAATCTTCTGAGAATCAATAAATCAAATTATATAATGCACGAAAGAATCATATCATTTTAACGTATATTCTCATCTTCTTCTCAATGAACATAAGCATGAACTCTTATATTAAAAACCTGGCATAGTATAGTCATATCAAGCATAAGTGCTTACCAATTTGGATTTTTGCATTTAATATTAACTCATCAAACATGTCAGTATCATTAGAATTGAATCCGCTGCATAACAGTCAAATGAATAATCAGTACATTATGAGATTAAACATTAAGTTCTTTCATATTTATCCTTTGTTGTCCATTATTATTTTGGGTTCTGTGGAAGTTTCCGAGCCTTTTGCTTTCAGTCGTTGCACAGATCTTTGTATGACAGCTAATACTTCTTGGTTTGTGGAACAGTAAACGATTGCCATATTATGCCCTACAAAATTTTCCCAATAAGAAATTGTGTTCTTCTGAATAATACAAAAACATTACCATATAACACAAAGTGATATTGTGCATCACATGTCTGTGTTCAGAGTGACAAAGTACTTGTTGTATTTTGCACCTGGATTGTGGAGAGGGACGAGATTACTTATTCGAAGAACAACAAAGAGAACAAATTTTAGTTGCTGCAATAAAAAATTATAAAAACGTTAAGGTAGAATATGAAAATCTGGACGAGTTTACACACCGATAAAAGGACGGAAAGTTTTGAAGCATAGTACTTGATTTGGGAGGAATCCGGTCTAGAATTGGAATGGCGGACTTTGCTCAGTAAAATCCTTAGGATCTTGCAGAGAAAAAAATCATTCGTCTGAAATCAAAGCACTACTTGCTGTGTACTTGTTTTAGCTAGGAGGAAATGGAAAGTGCGTTGGTTTAATACCACCACTTCAAACAATATTGGTCCGAACAAAATCCACATCCCTGTAATTTCCGAATATCTTTGCCAACGTCTATCCTGTTCTCTGAATAACATGACAATAACATAAACCAAGAGAAAGCCTGCAGGTACACCTGTAATCACAAAACAGTTCATGAGATCATAAATTTCAAATATTTTAGTGAAAGAATGATATTTACGTCATATAACCCCATCCAATAACATAGCACAGTTTGAGTTGAGATACTGGCTAGTATTTGTACCATGGACTGCCGTCATTAGTATCATGTTAAGGTAAAGCCCTTGGATAAACATCCAGG
>JAQIXX010006339.1:0-12358 GCA_034700605.1 Willowsia nigromaculata
CAGAATCTGTGCGATGGAGGTGGCAAAGTTTTCTCCGGGAGGGGACTATCTTGGAGTGTCTGGAACAGACGGCCGACTGAGGATTTGGGATGCAGCGACGAGCATTTTGAAACAGGAATTTGTTCCGTCATCACATTTGACAGCGACATGTACATGTTTGGAATGGTCTCCGTCGGCTAATCAGGTATAATTTATTATTTCCAATATTTAAATTTGAGAATTTTCAATTAGTGGCCAATTAATCAAAAATAATTGTCAACTGTCTCATATTCTTGCAGATAACTGGGAAAAATAAGAAGAGGAAACGAGCTATTGCCGGCGATGTAGTGGCAATGGGAACTGCTACTGGTGCTTTAGTGTTTTATGGAGTTACAAAAGCTCAAGTACTTTCTCAACACAAGGATGCTCACTCAGGAAGAATTACCGGTTTATCCTGGAATGTCAATACACTGCTAATTTATTCCGTAGGAGAAGATGGATTTATCGCAGAATGGGATGTCGAGGCAAATAAATCAATAAGGTTAGATTTCATGATTTATGTGTAAAGGTCATTTTCCTATTTTATTTTGCCAGTAGCAAGTCATGAATTTTGTTAGAATGTATAATGATTTGTTTTCTCTATTTTACATGAAGTCGTTGGCGAGGCAGTAAGTCAGGACTGAGTGCTGTCCGTGTATTCCGAGATGGAGTACTCACCGCGGGTCATGGCATTACGTTGTGGAACCTGGACACAAAGACAGCCTCAAGGACCTTTACAGGACATCCAAGTCTGATAAGTCAACTTGAAGTGATTCCACAAACAGACTATTTCGTGACAATGTGTCATACAGAACGGCATTTGAGAATATGGTAAAACATTTATAGATAATTAGATTTTTACATATTGTAAATCTTTGCGATTAATAACATAATACTGATTATTCTCTTTGATTTGTTTTCCTGGACAGGTCAGCGAATGAGAAAAATTCTGTTTTGACTCTCACCGTGCCAGAACCTCCACAGAGTTTCTCCGTGTTGAACACTGCGAAAGGTCACGTATCAGTGGCTTCTGTTACTCAAAAAGGCCCACTGCATTTGTTCAGACATAAACTAAATGGTCCCGTAAAAAAGCCTCTTCTTCCATCTGTAACTCTGAAAGTACTGGATGCATTGGACGAAAGCAAACCACTGCCAATTTTAGCTTCGTTTATAACCGATGACGGCAGTGATAATGATATCTCTCTCCTCGCCGGATATGGAAGCTGGTTGCGGCTTCGTTTCGAGAAATTTTCCTCCAGTTCCCTTGAAGGCGAGACAGTTATCAAAAGAGAATATTCAACGCAAAGAAAGAAAGGAAAGAAGCACAATGTGATGCCAGAAAGTGAGTCAGTAGAGGTTCCCTCCAACGTCAAGCATTTACAGCCGGGATCAGACAGTCTCGCAACCTCCTCATCTGATTTGAAAGCTAAAAAGAGGAAAAAGGCAGGAGGGGGTGTAGACAAAGAATCAGCAGTAGTGGACGACGGAGAATTGCCAATGGAAGAGAGATTAACTAATTTGACAATAGATACCCCTGCAAGTGGATCAGTGCCTAGTTCGAGCAATTTAGCCAACCTGTTGAGCCAAGTAAGTTGATTTTACATAGTACGGTTGATTAATCAACGTCGCATGTGAATAATATTTAATTTAAATTATTATATTGCATTACAGGGTTTGCACAGTAAAGATGTTAGGATTCTCCAATCTGTGCTAAGTAGATGGGATGAAAACGTAATTTCAGTGACTGTCCGTAGTCTACCTGTTCAATTAATTATACCTTTATTAAATGAAATACGAGGAATGCTTGGAGGGAAAGCGCAACAGTAAGTTTATTTCTGGCTGTTTATATATTTAATTTTAATGTAGTTTATTTTAATGTCTATCTATAGCGTATTTCTAATCAGAATTTATCTTTTGTTTCTGTTCTTAGGAATCATAGTCTGCTAAAATGGCTGAAGAATATTTTTCAAATTCACTCTGCATATCTGATGTCTTGCCCATCTGGAGAGGAGCTGTTGGGACCGTTCATGAACCTTTTACGATCAAGAGAAACTCTGTACCCACAAATGTGTCAGCTTAAAGGGAAATTAGAACTTATCAAAGGGAACATTCAAGCTAAAGAGTTTAAAGCAGAGCAACCTAATGAAGCATTGCTCGTGTATCAAGATGGTAAGATTAAATTGCACTCCTGCATTTGCTATTTATGTACTACACAAAATTATCATTATATTGTGTAATTCACAAATACTTTTTTATTACATTCAATCACAGAGTCTTCCGACGAGGATAAGGAGGAGGACACATTTTTGCCATCGGAATCAGAGGGATTCTTGGAAACTGACGATGATTTGGGTGTAGATGATGATGGTAGCAGTAATGACGACGAAGGCTCGGATATGGAGGAAGAAAATGATGACGACGAGGACGATAGTGATAGTTCGTCTGAATCTGATGCCGACCCAAAAGTGAGTAAGAAGAATTCAAAGACGCCTCGCCAGAAAGCGGTGCAAAATAATCATACAAATGCTGAAAACTCGGATGATGTGATGGAGGATGATGATGACTGACCTGAATGATTATTGACGTGGCTTATTCAACGATAGTTTTACAGTTAATGCAAAATCAAGATTTATTAGCTTTTTGTTAATAGTAAAACAGAGACTTGGTCAAATATTGTGACATTTTATATATAACAACAAATATACAAAGCATGTTTTGTTTTATTGCGAATATGGTAATAAATGTATTTTACGCTATATACGTATAAATTAACCTTAGCACTGGTATTAACATTCACTCAATATAATGAATCATTACTTCATTAGGGTTAAGAAATCATTTCAAAGTTTAAGCGGACATTTATTAGTCGTTGTTGGGGCGCACAAATGCTGCCAACTTTGAGGAGATCTTTGATTTCTTCTTTTCATCTACATTGCCATTGGCACTGACACTGTCATCCTCTTCAACTTCGCTTCGTTTGCGCTTCTTCTCCTCGTTTTGAATGTTGTCAGTATATTTCTGTCATAAAATCAGAAAACGCATACAAATGAAATTGACATAACATGCATTTCCATCTTCACCAACGATTTCAGATTCTTTCTTGTCGGATTTGCAAAATTATTCTCATTGTGACTTTACCTTCTTTTCTTCGGCAGATAGCTGCTTATACATCTTCATACCAATTCTTGTTAGTTCTTTGGCCCCCATTTCCGGATTATCAGTCTCCAACATTTCCTTATTTTCATCATACCACAGCATAAAGCCCCCCTTACGAACTGGTTTGTCAGTTGCTGGCTCACTTCGGTGCTGCAAATTAGTGGAGTCCTCCAACAGCGATTCTGAATTTTTATTGGGCTCAGAAAGGGTTTCATTGTCAGAACGTTGATTCTCCAGCATTGTCGAATCATTACTTTCTTCAGATACTTCAGCTACCAGTGGACTATCAGGATTGGCCAGGTTGGAACTGTTACTGTCCTTAGACTTTCGTCCCATGTCAAGTAAAGTGGCTTGTTTCTAAAATTGAAATTCAATACATGAATGTTCACCCAACGATTCCGCAAAAAAAGAAAGAGAACAAGTTTGATAATAATCTGCTGTAGTTTCTTTCTTACTCTTTTCTCTTTGTTGGCTGGAGCTTGGTCTTTGTTTTTGTCTGCTGCAGATTTTCTTCCACCCTTTGTGTTTTTCGCCATAGCCTTGGAGAAAAGATCTGCAGGCTTTTCGGCTGGTTTCTTCCAAGAATCTATTACGCTCAGGCCTTTACCACTAGCATCTCCATTTTCAGTTGGTGCGTTTGATTGTGGTTTCCCCTTGAGGAAGCGATTTTTAGGGGTGTCTGCAGAGCCCAACAGTTTTCTAATGTCATCGGTATTCTTTTTCATAAAAGGATTTTCTAAATGAGACAATAATTTGCAAAATGAATGTTAAAGCTTGCATATTTTACACTTATTATCCTGACTACTATTCAAAACCATATGTATTATTATTACCTTCTTCTGGAATTGATATCACAGACCGATTCCCTGCATTACTAAAGGAATTTGAGAGGGATGAAGTGGATGTGTTCAAACGACTACTGCTGGTGTCAGCAAACATATCTTGGGATGCTGTATAGTCTGCAGCAAGGGTCCTATTTTGAACATTTGAATAAACAATAGTTCCCATTTTCAAAGTCTCAAAGTCATCATCATCCCCTTCCACATCCAGATCTTCTTCGTCCACCTTCTTTCTGCCAATTGCTGTCAAACGGTCAACCAAACCCTTTCGACGCAATTTGCTTGCATACTTTACAGCGACTTGGACTGCATGAGCAGAAGGCATCATGGACACGTATTCGGTTCCTCGAGCATCCCATTCACCCTTACAGCTCAACTAAAATACGCCAATAACCAAATCATCAATAAAACAATCAGAGTAGGAAAAATATGATAAAACGTAAATCATCTTTAGACGAAAAGAAGTAAGCATACCACAAATAGATTGAATAGTGACTCCTTAAGCTCCTTTTCCGCACGAGACTTGTACTCGTCAACTTCGTAGTTCTTCTTGTCCATTTTCTTTGCAAGCGCATCAAGCATTAGCGATCGATGAAGTCTGTCTTCAAATCGACTCTTTTCTGTTCCCATTTCACAGAAAGGGATCTAAAAAATTAAAGAATAAAGCTAAATTATACAATCATTCATCATAATTGTTTCTCAGCCTTATTATGAACTATTATATTTAATGCGTGTCTTACCTGAGCATCCAACTGCATTAATACTGGCCTTGGCAATGTGGGTGGATACCTCATTCCTTTACATTTCACAGCTCTTATCCGTTGATCAAGCTCACTTACGCCAACAACCCAAAAGTGATCTGATGCACCAGCAAATAAATGTTCCTTCATTGAGCAAAATGTGGTCCAGTAGCGACCACCTAAAATCCTTAGTACGTTTTGGGAGTCAGAGCAGACCGGAGTTCCTTCATCAGAGAAACCAATCCACGAGATTTGTGATTTTGGGCTTAACGGCAGTGGTTCACAGGAAACCAAAGGAAAAGGTTTCATACTCGACTTGATGCGAAAAATTGCATATGCAATGCACTGATTTCCGTGCATGCCTGCAAAACAAAATTCAGCATGAAATCTTCATACTTTGCTCATCACTATCTATGAATATCAAAACTTGTCAGAATTCTTTTGATTAACTATACCAGTTCCATTATGATAGGTGATAAAAAGTAGATCTTCATGTCCAGCAGTTGTGATAATTTGACCTCCAATTTCAATAATTTGTTTCTGCGCACCCCCAATAGTGAACAATCTTACTCTGTTCATGTCTGTCGAAGCAGCTATCCAACCATCACCCGCTGCTAAACCAATGATTTCTTCATCGACTGGCATATCTGTGGACCATTCTTTTTTCGTATCCCAAGATGTGAAACTGTAGCAGAATAGCTTGCTGTAGAAAAAGTAAAAGTGTACATAAATACCCAAATCTTTTCACAAAATTGACATAACACTATACTTCCTCAATTTAGTGCTTTATACCTTCCAGCATCATTTTGTTTTTCATTCGCAAAAACAGCAACATCTCTAGTCAGTGTGGCGAGTGTGTAATCCTCCTGATTTCTTAAATGAATAGCATGATGAACCGCAGCATCGTGAAATTCAATGTCGATGGCTTGCTTCTCATCGTCATCGTGTGAGTAATTCCGAATAATTCCTGTGTTATTCCAAATCATGAATCTATGGTCCAAGTGTGGAGGGGAGGATGCTGGCTGAAATGGTTTTTGCGGCTCTGTGGTCGGAAAGACTATTTTGGGAGGCGGTGCAACTGGGCGAGAACGTGGGCGGCTTCCAATACTCGATATGCTTGCAACGCTTGCTTTGTCATCATCGTCATCATCATCAGAAGTGTTTTTCTTATCACTCAAATCCCCTCCATGTATGATTTTCGCCTTGTCAACTCCAACGTACTCATCATCTATGAATCCTGTCTCCGCCTTTATCTTGGAAATCGAGATTTCATTATCGTCCATGTCAAACAGATTGTCCATTCCATCATCAAACTCATCTCCATCTTTAGGTTTATCCTGGCCTGAGACACTTTTGGGAGATGAAGGGGGTGACATGATATCGAGATCGTCCATTTCTTCACTTTCCGTGGAAATTGGCACGGGTTTGGATCCATCATTTGAAGTTTTGTCAGTAGTACTAGAAATTGGCAATTTGAAGTCCTTCATTTTTAAAACACGACCCTTAATATCTGTTGCGATGATGTCAGACTCATTATTAGCAAAGACAATGCCAGTAATATGGTCAGAAAATTGAGCATGTTCCGCCATGACAGATGAGTCTTTGACATTCCACACGATCAGTGTTCCATCTGTTCCTCCGGCAGCCAGATATGTTCCACATTGAGAAAATTTGGTGACGGAGGCTATCTAAAGTAAAATTAGAATAATTTCATTTAGAACAAGCTGCGTTGATTTTGCTTCTAGTTGTGAGACTTATGATTATGATGATACCTTTTTAGATTTTTGGGGCTTCAAGACTTTTAATTTAGCCCAGGAGTCCCTTGCATACAAAGCTATATGACCATCTTCTGGGACAGCTAGAATCTTTCCGTCCTTTTCCCAAGAAATCCGACACAAAGTTGAAGAAGTGGTGATGTCATTAGAAGAGGGAAATAGATTTTCCAGCTTCTTCTCCAAATGTGCCGGTTTTCCTTCGTCGGTTAGACTCCAAACGCATACATTTCCGTCACAACCGCTAGACGCCAAAAACTTTTTAAGGGGGTCCAATGCCACGGATAAAACTGGAGCTGAATGAGTTTCAATCGTCTCTGGTGGAATACTGGAGTCTTCCAGTTGAGCAATCTGAATGGTCATATCGCTGCATTAATAATAAGAAAATTATAAGGTTGAATTTTAACATTCAAGTTTTCATTATGGAAGTTCCATTTAAAATGCGCTTTTGTTTAAATGTGTTTAAAAGTCGTACCCAGAACCAGCAACTAGCCATTTTCCATCCTTTGAAACGTCAACATGGTGGACGGGGGCAGTAAATCTGGCTTTGACACCTACAGATTTTCCATCTTCCAATGATAGAGCTACCACCTTATGACCATCAGTTCCCACATAAATTTCTTCTTTTCCACAGACGACTGTTAGGCCATTATCGCTTAATTCGTGGGCATCAGGATCTTCATCATCGAATCCCTTCCACACACGGAGATCTTCACCTTCTCCACAGGTAACTAGTTTCCTGATAAGCAAAAAAATGAGAATTGAGAATTAAATCCAGAGATCCAAGTGTAAGCAGAGATGACATCACATGACATAATTCCAATAGCTAAATGCAACTAATTTCTTACTCAGTATCGCCATGTGTAACACAATCTATGGAAGTGAAACCGTCACTGTGACCCCAACGAAATTCCACTCGAGAAGCGGCTCCATCGTCTTCCTTGCCCATTTTGCTGTCCCTAAAAGTTCGAAAGCAATCGGTGCAGAAAGAACTGATGAACACGACACGTCACCCAATCAAATCACAAATGGTCTGCTTGACTATTCAGTTGACTGTTAAAGTCACTAGTCACAAGTCAAGTAGTAGTAGGGCAGTACTTTCTTTAAAGAAAACTTTTGTTTCAAGTTAAGTTGTAAACATGTGCTAGCAAGTTTAAACATTGAACTATGTCCACCAAAGTCCAAACTTATTGTCAACTGCATCAAATCACTATAAACAAATGAAATGGATCAATCGATCAATGTAAAAACACAAGACTAATTTCATCACACAGTTTAACTTTGCAGGAACACCACCTTGATCACGCACATTAATTAAATATCAAGGTCAACTCATTAGTATGCTTTCTCTTCTTTATCCAGCCTTTTGTCATTTGTCATGTTTCTTGTGTTGAAGTTTTCTTTTCCTCATCTTTCATCGGCGCCCCCGCTCACAGCTAAACAAAGTATATATGCTGCCGCGTAAAAATATTTAAATCTAGGGGTAAATAAATACAATTAAACCGTGTATACCACCGTCAACGAAAGCGAGCATATTCATGGAACAACGACGAGTGAGTTGATCATCTGCTGATGTTGTTGTGAGGCGCTTACTGCCAAAGTGCCAACGTGCCAAACCCACAATAATTCACCGACTTTTCACGCGATCACATGGGAAGACGTTTCCGGTATATTGAACTATTGACTTTTGTTTTGTTGAAATATTTTGATTGTGCATTTTTTATTTGAAAGGCAGAGGTTGATTTAATTCCCTTCATAGCTAATTGACAATTAATGATTAAGGTTTTAGATGCAGAAGAAAGCGAGATATGATGATGAAAACAACAAAATGGATATCTCAGGGTCAGGTCATAGTCAGGTGAACTTGGAAAAGGCCACGTTACATTTGAAAGTGCCCTTCCCCACTGCTAGGGAAGCGGAGATCGCCTACAATTCTCTGAGGGTGGATGGGGAACCTAAACGAAGTCAAGTTGTGAAGACTCTTTCTGTAGATGCAAATAATTTAATTCTGTGAGTTGTTAATGAATGAATAAACCGGTTTTCGTCTCGGAAATTCATTTGAATTTAATTATCTTAAACAAATTTCATTTTTCGCAGGGATCTTGAAGCTCCTGACGCTAGGCAAATTCGACTCTGTGTTACCACCTTTATGGACCATTTAATTTTAGTTCAAAAAACGATCAACAAATTTTCAGTCAAGTCGTCTGCGTAGGAATGAGTTGAATAAAAGTAAGAAGCAAAACAGTTTATGAATGGCGTCATCGCATTCATTGGGGGATTCTAGTTAAAATATGTACTTACTTTTTATGTTATTGACATTATAGGTATTTATTTTTATCAATCAAGTATTCATCAAGTTCATCATTCCCATGCATAAAAAATGACCGTGGAGGAACACACTCCATCCCCACAAGAAGCCCGTGGAATCTACGGTTTCGTCCTCTTCCTCTTCATGAAAATCTTCCTCATCTCCTACTTCATATGGATGTTTCTACCGTTAAGTGTAATCCAGAGTTTACCATATGCCCCTCCACAACAGTACTGGGGTATCGCTGTTCCAGTTTTTTTCTGCACCGGATTGTTCATGTTTGCGTTTTCCATCTACCCTGCACTCCATGGCCTTCACGACTGCAGTTTTGATGATCCAAGTTCCCTCACAGATCCCGACTCCCACGCTGAAGATTATTTCGATCAAGTTAGAGCGAAAGTCAACCGTGTCAACTCAAATGTCGGTCGCAGAAGGAAAGACAGTGGAGGACTTACGTTGAAATCTGTGAAAACCAGCGCAGAATTTCACGAAAAGAGTAAAACACTCTCTGCGAAAGAGAAGAAATTCAGAGAGATGCAAATTCGTCCAATCAGATCCTTCCCAGCAAGTGATACCAGACCTATACCTCCAGCTAGCGATTTAGAGTTAGATTTTGTATGTAAAAAGCTCTATATGAGAAATGAATAATTAAAATGATTTCGTTGGAACGTGTGTAGCTGTGTAGCGTATATCGAATTTTATTTACACTATTTCATGGCAATATGCTACAGGCGATCAAAAGGAACGCTTTCCTATTTTTTCTTTAGAGGCAACTGACGCTGCCATGCACCTGCATCATCAACTGTTATTATACTTTTAGGGAATCGCAGGTGGAATCATAAGACAGTATTCACCTTGAACAGTTTTGACTAAATAAATGTATCTCTAGACAAACACAAACTCTACCACAAACGGTCAGTAGTATTCCCGTCTCCTAGTTGTCCCTGCTTGAAAACTTCTTCGACGTCTTCTGGTCTCTTAGCCCAGTAACCCTTCCTCTCTCCCAATCTTTTCGCATTCATTGTGTAATCTAACTTGTGAGAGAATGGATTCCCGTGCATTGGTGCCAGTTTGGGATCTCGTTGGAAATCTGGGATTACTTCGTACCCATTCATTGCGGCGTCTTTGTAGTAGTACCCCAGCAAAGCGAGGAACGCACCAGTGAGCGCTCCAGTTATACCATGACGTGCTGAAAGGATTCACAAAATAGTTCTCAAAATGTCTGATTGAATTGCAAATGTGCACTGTAAATTATTAAAATAAAGGTAGTCCCACACATACCGCATTTTCCAACAACTGCACCTGCTGCAAAACCTCCGACAATATGATTTGTGTGATCTGACTTTCCTCCTCTAAGACTACACGAGGCATTTACGGCCGCCCAATACGCAACAGTTCCACCAAGCCATGGTACGTAATGAAACTTCATTCTTGAAAGTGCCACAGGTAGACCCCCCTAAAGAACGAAACAATTATGAATAACGATGAAATAAGAAGCTTCTCAAACTCGTCAAACCCTTGACCCGACATACCTTGTTGTTTAGAAGGATAATATCTCCCATCGCAAACAGAGTGGAAGCTGCGAACGTATATTTGCTCATAATTCGTGTTTTCTCAATAAAGTCTTCGTTATCGTTTCCATCGAATGCTCTTTCCAGTACAGGACCCCAATTATCATCCTTAAAGCGCCTGTGGTCAGGTCCTGAAGGACCGTACAGTAATCCGTAGAGGAATCCGTCCGTCATTTTCTTGTCGAGGCTCCGATCAATCCAAAATCTAAATCCTGAAATATGTAAACAAAATGAAATATCATTCATCAATCACATTTTTTCTCAACTCTTTTATTCCGTTATCTAATGGTCTGATTATTGTACAAAAACGTACACCAATAGTAGACGAAGCCTTATGATGGTCCAGGGCAAAGGTTAACTGCTTAAAATAAATGCTCAATTTGACAGTAGTTTGCCAACAAACTGCTGGACAAGGTCTGCCCAGCCAGTAAAGTTTACTAACATGGCTCATATGATTTTTGAGATCATTTCATTATTGCCGCACGTAGATATTATGGCTATGAGGAAAACAAAGATGTGAAGGGGCGAAGGGAAACTCAAGAAATCATAATCAATGCCCAAGTTGTTGCTTGCGTTCTAAGCTTATGCAAAAGTATGAATTTTTAAATTTCAAATTGAAATTTTTGTAAAGACTATTAAAAGTTTATGATTCATTACAAAAAATTCCCGATATTTTTTCTTATACACATATACCGTAATTGAAGATATTTGATTCGTGATGTTGTTACAATATCTTTATGCAATCAATGCAATATTAATTTTAAATTCGATAGATGCTAATGAAAATGGAGCAAATAAAAGAGCCTATTATAGAATGGAAAATGAAATGGCTCACAAATTACAACAAGTGTAACAAGTACTTTCATTCCACGTCTTACAGCACACTTCGTGAGTTACAGAAAACTAGGTTCTGTCCGCTTTTTCATATTACCAAGCAATTGTCTCTTTTCCGTCAACTCAGGAAGAGCAGAAACCAAAACTTTCAATAAACTCGACCCAGTTCGTTCTTAGAATCCGGTAGTTCGGCTGTTGGTTGCCACGGCTTAGGTTGCTGGAGTGACGGTGGTGGGTGGCTGGAATTGTAGTACCCTCCAACTCGACACGTTCTGTTGGGAGCCTTTCATTACGTGAGAATGGAGTCCCCACAACAACCAGTTGTTGGAAATGTGTGGTAGAGCTTTTGCTCTCCGTCTCCAGTTTCGCATTTTCTCAATGTTTTGGCCACGTTGTCGACAGCCGTGATTGCTTTTTTATGATGATAAGAGGTGGATTTGAAAGCGAGCCTTTGTGGCGTTTTTCTTCTTACAGGTTCACCAGGGATGGCAAACTTTATATGAATTTCCATGTCCGCTATTTAGTGTAATATCACTTTTACCTCACTACACTACGTATTAGTTTTCGACAATAGGGGTTCTTTAAAAAATGTAGGTTGTACTCTACAGCTTAAAAAACTGGATCACAGTATGACTAATATAATGAATCAGAGGTCGCGTTTGAACACAAGGTTCATTTTTATTTGGCATAAATTGACTACGAATTTTGAATGATTTCTTGGTTATCAATCCAATGGCCGATCACTCTTAAACAACACTTCAGTCTGTGGATTCAGAAACTGGCCATGATGATGTTCTTCATGGTGTCCACCGTGGTGATGATCTTCATGATGGCCACCGTGGTGATGATCTTCGTGGTGACCACCGTGTGCGTGATGTATATTCGATGCATGACCATGCGGATGATGGCTATGTCCCCCATGATGTCCCATGTGTGAATGGTGTCCCATGTGTGAATGATGCCCGTGATGACCACTATGTCCAGCATGTGAATGGGGGTGATGATGACCACTGTGCCCACCATGTGAATGGGGATGATGATGCCCACTGTGCCCACCATGTGAGTGAGGGTGATGATGTCCACTGTGACCACCATGTGAGTGGGGGTGATGGTGCCCACT
>JAQIXX010006340.1:0-12358 GCA_034700605.1 Willowsia nigromaculata
TTTGATATTCAGTTGTGCATTTGACATTCCGTTGTGCCTTTCACGTTCCGTTGTGCATTGACATTCAGCAGTGCATTAAAAATTAACTGAGCTAGTCACTGGATCACTGTGGTCCTGTGATCGAACCTGAACATTGTGTAAGTGGGAGTGGTAGAATAAGTGAAAATTGGTGATTTTACCCCGACGTCCCTCCAACCTTCTTACACCTCAACAGCTTTGCAGTTTATTTTGAAACTTTTATTTAACTGCTTTTTGGACAATCTTTGTTTGTACCAAAACTTGACAAATTTATCACACACCATGCTGCACAAAAGTCCGATAGAAGGTAAAAGACAAATTAAATACTAGATCCATTATACTATATGTTGCTCTAGGCTAAATGCAATTACATATGTGTACGCCTAAGCGAAAACCAACCTTAAAAGTATGCAGCTACATATGGTTAAGCTACGTTTTCGCTTAGGCGTTCACATATAATCCTCTAAATATCTATTTTCAAGTGCAGGCTCCTATGAAAATGGAAAAAAATTCAAGGGAATTGGCTTAAAGTTCCTTTTGTCAAAATTAAATTGTGACTCTCGCATTCACAAATCCAATAACAAAAACAATTGAGGATGCGCTTATTTACAAAATGAACGGAACGGGGCAAAAATTACTTGAATGGTAATGATGACATCAATATTGGACCAGTCGCTTTAACGCGTGGAACATTTCAAAAGGATTAGTTTACACTGATGAGACCAAGTATCGTAATATCTTGTCTTTTAAGGTTTCTAATCAGTATCAGTAGGACGTTTTTTTACAGAAGCTAATAAATAATGTTTGAGTGTTTTGGGTGGGATGGATGTCCTTAAAATGCCTTTTACCATTCGACAACTGACAAAAAGTGACGAAACTTGATAACTTCTTCAAAAAAGTCGTGTCAACTATCTTTTTAACTCCTTTAAAGTATTTGGATATGCACCTTTGAACCATTTTTCGTGTTCATTGGTAGAAAACTGTAGATGATTATGATCTTTACACTAATTAAATTTAACAATTTGCTCGTATGATAGAAAAGCTTTGAACATGCTAAACGGCAATCTTGGAAGAATATAAACGGCGACGTTCACCTCTATTATGGATGGGCGTAGTGAGTAATTGAATTTTTCGTAGCAAACTATTTTGTCTTGTATAAATATACTTGATGCAGAATGCTGTTTGAAACTATTTGACACCAAATTTTTGCAACAGGGCGGGGCTAAAAAAGGATTTTACCAATCAGCTTAAAGTTCAAACATGTGACTTAAAACAAAGAAAGAATTGTGAAATGAGTGTGAAGAAAAGAATCCAGTTTTCTATAAATCCTTGAAATACCAATATATTTTTAGGATTCCATTCAGTATTTTTGGTAACGTGTGGAGTTCTTAATACTGCGAATACTTATCACGTAATTTGGTGTTGTATTTCTGGAGATTTACAAAGCAATAATTTTAATTGCATTTTATCAGCTGACAGTTATAAAATTAGAAATTTATTTGCATTCATGAGGAATATAATAAGTTATTTAAATGGGTCTTCAATTTTCATGGAAAACATTGTTCAAGAACTAGACAGTAGTCACGAATGGGATAATGTATTCAATATCGTCCCAGATTAGTAGGAGCTACTACAAGAAAGACTGCTGCTTGTAAAAATTGATTTTTAGGTTAAAATTTGGGATTTTGTTGCGGAAAAGTGATTTGTATGTAGATAAACGGGAAAGTCTTTTGGTGATTGTCTGACTTTTGGTGTTATCATTTCTTAAATAGTAGAATTAATTTGGAAGGAGAGACATCCGAATTGAACTTCTTTTGATACGAAAGTTTTGTTACATTACAATGCTAACTAGGTTTTTATTTAAGAGCATCAGTTAGACGTTCCTGGTAGACTCATCCAAAGCGTTTCCGATTGGAGTAAGTGAAGCGTGGTGGTATTCTGTATACTTGGTTTTAAATACATGTTAAATCTCGTCTTTAAAAATATAAACAAGGGACCATACACCGCACCGGAGAACTATTTAGAAATCTGAAAGTTTTTTGCCTATTCTTCAATTGCGGAGAAGAAAACTTCATTTGTTGAAAATGTTTCGCGTCAACAGCACAACTTCACGGTCAGCTCGAAATCCTCCATCGACTGGTATTAAATTCAAGTGATTTTGCCTAGGCTCATTTCACATTTGTGGGAGAATCAACGAGTCATTTTCAGCGTTTGCACAATTTAATGAAAAACATTAACAACTGCTGAGGAGAATATAAAGCATAATAAGTGGACTGCTGCTCTAGCGGTAAACACACAGCCGCAATCATAAGCATCAAAATTTTCTAAGAATGCTATTGGTATGTTACTACATAGTACACATCTTTACACATATTACACATGTTACAAATCTTTTGATATGCAACGCGACCAGTGTGCGCAGCCAAAAAACTTACAATGTCCTTTGGATATGGAGATATCGATATCTGACCTGTTATCAGAATAGCCAACTTGCTTGCAAAACTAATAAGGTATTGTAATGTCACAAAATTTCTCTTACAAAGTCTACCTCTTACTTCTGACATCTCCCCATCCCACATTAATTGACCATTCAAGATATGATAACATCATAATTTTTAAAAAAAATTATCATAAGATTCTCCCTTCTTATTCAAGTTTGCCAACCTCTTCCTCCAGAAAGTCTTCGATTTTTACTTATGTATTATCTAAAAAGCAAGTTTTGTGCAAGATGTCGTGCGCAATAGTAATAATCCTTCATGCCTTAAAGCATCAACCCATATGGCAATACGCCACTCGGTTTTGTGATCTTTATGGTGCGAATATACTGAAACCATATTGAGTTAGCCCGTTTAATCTCCTGTAAGGTAACGGAATTTAGGGTATGGCAGATATAACAAGGACATCCAGAAGAGCGGGGCTCAATTGAGATTTGCATATTTATGGAGCCTCACCACTCGCTTATCATGTGAATGGACTACAGGAAGTCTTCGTGCATTTTTAGGACTTAATTATTCATTTCTCTCCATTTTTACATTGAGAGGTGAACGCAGGATCCACATATTTTCCATTTTTTTCATTTCAATGAATGAACTACCAACAGTTATGCTGTCTGCAGAAGAATGATCCACATCATGTGAAGAAGAAGTGTGTGATCTTCCATAACATGACGCCCGACAAAACTCTCGGACGCTGAAGGATGAATGTAGAATCGAGTCGAAGAGAGTGACGCCTACTCAAGAACTTGAAGACGAAGGCAGCACTCGTACTGTAAAGGAAAGTGTGAAAAACATTAGGGTGGTTTGGACCCATTAAAATGCGTATTGGTTCAAGTGCACGTTCGCCATGTACAAAGCGACACCTCGAAGTAGAGAGAGCTGAAGAAAGAGGTCAAGAACGCTCCCAAGTCGAACTGGGGTGAACCAAGACATTCAAGGATTCATTGCAAACATCAGCAAAAAAGAATATGATGGAAGCCCCCTTCCAATTTAGTCTTATCATTTGGAATGTGCTTGGTAGCAAAATCCAGACATCGCAAACTCTGTCAGCTTAGAAATTAGTTGGGAAAAGAGGCACCCAATATCCAATAATTTGGCAAATTTTTAATTTTTAGTTGTTTTACCTTTCCGGAAGTAAATATACCTGCCTATATGCAATTCGATTGACAGAATCCAGTCCATTTATGATTTTTTCTATTTACCAGCAGTGACTGGGAGCGAAGAACCAATCCGAAATATTCCCAAAAAAATCTTTAAAAGATTGCAAATGGCTTTGTAAAAATGCTAGCATATTGTTTTGTATTCAGGTAAGGGTAGTATGGTGTGTTTCCAAGTATTATATTTCAAGTTTTAATTTCATATTTATTGCATAACAGCAAGTTTATGAATTATCGACATAGTAGTTCTGCGCAAGTCTCCGATTTTTTTGAAATTAATATATATTTTTGTGCTACATTAGTTTACTTCGCACACAAAATTTTGAGTCAATACAGCAAATCATGCAAAAGTTATGTGCGATTTTATGTGCAAACAAGGAGTACCAATTTATTTCTAAACTAAAGAAGGTATCCGAATGAAACTCTTTGCATCTTGTACAAAATAAAAAACTGAGCTTTCGTTTTGAAGGATATTCAAAAATTTAAAAAATAAGAGGAAAAAAATTGAAAAAATTACTATTTGAAATTTTTTTGTATTATTTGGACGACGGAGTTGTGATTTTCATAGTTTGCAAAAAATCATTTTTTCAATTTTTTTCCTCTAATTTTTTAAATTTTTGAAAATCCTTCAAAACGAAAGCTCAGTTTTTTATTTTGTACAAGATGCAAAAAGTTTCATTCGGATACTTTCTTTAGTTTAGAAATAAATTGGTACTCCTTGTTTGCACATAAAATCGCACATAACTTTTACATGCTTTGGTTTATTGACTCAAAATTTTGTGTGTGAAGTAAACTAACCTAGAGTAAAAATATATAGTAATTGCAAAAGAATCGAAGACTTACGTAGAACTACCATGTCGACAATCCATAAACTTGCTGACATTCTCGAAGAAGATCTTATTATAGATGTTATAGAATATAAATCAGGATTGCATGAACATGTTTTCTAGAGCCTTCAAAAATTTTCGTGTGAGTGTTCAATCATATCTATTGTGTCGGAACCGAACACATAATTTTTTTAATGTTAGGTGTCGTTTAAATTTATCAAATTTGCAACTTTCCGTTTGATGATTTAAATTATTGAGTAGATTTCTTGGTCAGAATGAATACCACATTTTCGGAGCCAGAATAAACTCTCAGAGATAAAATTAATAAGCCTCCACAATGCGGGCAAAAAGAAATCCTTGTGAAGTTTCAGCAAGCTAACGCAAGTTTACATACAAGATTATTGGGACATAGAATTGAATTCTATTGGAAACTTTGCCAAAGAAAACCCTTGTGTTAGACTTTAACTTTACAATGTTTTTCCACTTTGTAAGAATGCATTATAAGACGGATATTTTGGCTGTAATTCATAAATTTTAATGAGTACTTGAATTGATAAAGTTTAATTGGTGTTATAAAAGAACGGTACTAACTAAATTTGAAATCAAGACGGGTTATTGTGACAATAGATAGGAAACCACTCGCAATAAAAAGTTAGAACATGTCATGAGGATGCTGCTGATGAAAAAGCACACGACCGAGTAATTGTGAATACTTTCCATTTATCCAGTTTTTATTATCTCGTTCAGATATTGCTATTGAAGTTAAGAATAATGCTTTCCTGCTGGTTGAGTTCATTCTGCTTTCACTTAGCTCATTTAATTGAGTCTAGCTGATAAAAACATTAGCTACCTGCAGGCAATTACTCTAGCTTAAATCTCCTTGGATTTTTCTGCTTTTTGATTCACAAAGCAAAATACTTACTAAGAAGCTTCTTTATTTTCTATACTGTAATTAACCACGGGCCTTTTTCCAGAGAGAAAAAATTCTTGAATTTTTGTGGCAGTGAACTAGGATCCGGTGCCTTTAAATGTGATTTCTTCAATTTTTATTACTGCATATTTCCCAACGAAATTTTCAGTAAATTGATTATTACTTTCCTAATATAAAATTGAAACGAGTAGAAGTTTTAACTCATAAATTTAAATCAAACAATAGGAATAAGAAAAGCTTTAACTCATAAATTTAAATCAAACAATAAGAATAAGAGAAGTTTTAACTCATAAATTTAAATCAAACAATAAGAATAAGAGAAGTTTTAATTTAGTACCTTTTTTAGAACCTAAAATCTTCAGAACCTGTCATAAAGTTTGGTTGTATTTATTTCTAAATGAAAGGTATAGTTTTTTGCTTATTCTGGAAATAAAATATTCTCATCTGCATTTTTATGTGGTTGAAATAGAAAACAAAGACATATATGAAAGTAGCTATTCGTCAGGATAGCAACTGAACGCTTCAAAAAGCGAAAATCAAATCGTTATTAATATTCAAATGTTTGTCACGCAACTTGTAGGTAAGCTGTTTATTAATTAACAGAAGAAAATAACAGTTCTTGTCTAGGTAGCTATCACCTTTTTATAGTTGACTTCGTTTTTCATAGTTTAACAAAATATAACGTTGGACATGCAACTTGAATGTGATAGCTTACTTTTTTGTGGTATACTGTCTACATATTTTCTGTTGGCCATTCAACTAAGCATTATAAGCAAACCAATTATTTGGTTGTAAGAGTCACATGAGTAAAAGTAATTACAACAGTCTATAGTTTCCAAATATTTCCACAAAATTGTCTTTATTGGCCTATGCAAAAACGGTGATGAAAAGTATATCATTATTTTTTTAAATTGTAAATGACAAAAAGAATTAATTTGCGGGCGTAGAGGATCAATCTTGTCGCTTAAAAAGACAATTTGTTACATCAGTTTCCTTAATTACTTGGTTGAGGATTTGTAATATCCAAAAAAAGGTTTTAAGCCTTTCAGTTGTATAATTATTATCAAATTATATTCTCGCTTCATACATTCTGAATAGTTGATTCAATCTTTAACGCTCCCATATTATATACATGATTTTTATCACAAAGTAGACATCCACAATCCCTGATAGAATCAATAGATTGAACTTGGCCTTACATGACTGATTAATATTCTTTATTCAAATTTAACTGTCACGTTGAAAGCCTTGCGATAGAGTTTTAATATTTTCAATGCAAAGAATAAGTCGTATGTAGATGTTAAAACCCATGTTAAAATAGGCAAATGAAGCGGTCGCACAAACTTTAAGCAAAATGTAAAGTCAAATAAAATTTTCAGAGACGGAAAGAAAGAAAATAAAGCCAAATACGTGATAGTGATGTGAAAAGTTTATCAAAAGTTCATGATGCTCGATGTCAAAGAAAATGTTCACGCTGACGCTTGCCACATAAACATGCATTATTTAAGGGTTTCAGTAGAGCCCCTATTGATGCTATCTATTGGATAGAGAGTGGTCGCCTCCAGGTTGATTTCTCCTTATTGGGCCTTTAACGTGCATTATCGTTTGCTTGATAATATCAGCTTATTTGGTTAAAAACAACTATGGCTAATCGGTAATAAGTAATAACTTTCTACTTATCTAGAACTAACAAAGACCATTAAATGTTTATTTCTAAGAATGGTTGTTCTTCCCTACAAATAAATAATTAATTGTATAAAAGGACAGCATCTATCATAGCACTCAATTCATCATATTTCCTCGCACGCAATCCAAAGTCTTAGGTTGACTAACTGTATTATTTCATTAACTATCCATTAAAATTCGAACGCAAACAGGAGTCAATAAGATTTAGAAATTCAAACGAGTTTAATTTTGCAAATGTAGAATGTTTCATGCGTTTTACTTTACCGCAATATAAAATTGTAACAACTTTTGTTCATACATTTTTACCCAACATGTATAGTTTTGCTCTTGCCTACAATGAATTATTGAATACTCAGAAACTCATGATCTGTGTATACACGGTAGTTCCAAAATAACCTCAACATTTGGCAAAATTCTTTTCGCTGGTTCACATTGAAATAATAAGCTATTACACATCACCCGGACAGTTTGCGGTACATAATATTTGAGTAGACTGAATTCACAAGAATACAAAGCTACTTGACCATGTCAGAGTTACAAACTAAAATTATTCCGCAATATACCAAAAGTTTTCGTAGAATTTACGGTTACTACTTGGTAGTGTCTGGTACTCCCGTGACAGTACAAAACGCTCTGAATATTTCGTTTCAAAATGTCTCTAAGTGGAAGCTAATTTTGTACTCCACAACACGGCTGTTAATGTAGACAGGTTTCATCCACAACTTGCTTCTATTTCTTGGTGTCTACAAATCCTACTTTGGGGATCTCGACATTTTTAGTAAATTGGAAGCAGCTTTGTACATGCTCGGCTATAGCTGCTGTTTCTTTTTGGACATTTTGTTACTCCGACCGGACTTCACAGTCTCCATTCTTCGTTTAATGAGGCGTCTTGACAATATTTGGGAAAAAATTGGCAACACATTGGAGTCCACAACAACGACCCAACTATCAGTCTCGCTTCGAAAGAAATGGAAACATTTATTTTTCCATAACTTCTTTTTTGACTATTTTCAATCATTCAACTATACAATTGCTATATGGGGAACGTTAGCTTATCAAACTAATGCATATTCATTGTTTCCATGGAAAAGCGACCTGGGTGAAGTAATTGCGTGGGGACTTCAATCATACATAATGCCATTTAATGCATTCAGCTATTCCTTTTTCCAGGTGTTTTTTGGATTGTGTACGTACCACATTCAAGGATGTCTTCAGGGAATGGCAATCTGTGTCGAGAAAGGTAAAAAAGTGAGTACTCCGCATTGGATCTTATGCTGGACTACAAATCACTTCGCTTTGCTGCTCGTTGCGTTATGCAGAATAATTATGTAGCCTACGTAGTGCTAGGATATTACTTGATGATAGGAACCCAACAAACCGTGCAAACATATGTGCTTTTCCAAATGATACGTATGGGTGCAGCAAGAGATATATCGTTTCTTCTACTTGATCTGGCCATTACTTTAAGTCGCACTTCGCTCTCGTTTTACGCGCTGTCAATTGTTGACATCGTGACGGAAGAGTTCTTTAGTAAGCTCAGGGATAAGATGATGTGGACAAGACCTAAAAGCAAATTCATGGAAACTTCTTTTCTGCCATCTGGGAAGAGGAAAGAGTTGCAGCGAGTATTTAAGAGCATTCGGCCAATGAGCATGATGATAGGTCCAGTTACATGCAGAAAAGATTTACTTTTGTCTGGAGTTTATTGTTACGTGGATTATTATGTGGCGGCTGCATTGTGGCCTTAGGTTTGAAAAATGTCAAGTCTTCAAGTAATTTTTATACGCCAGGAAACCTTAATTGTTATACAACTAAAATGGTATCTTCAACCAGTTTGAAAAAGTGTAATTTTAGGCTCTTCAGTTGTAACGTAATGGAATGTCTGGTGTTTTGAACGATAAATCTAGTAATGCAGAATAAAGCAATGCACTAACACATACTAATGGTATGTAAATGATAGCGCTATCATTTTCGTGAAAAATGGACGTGAAAAATTGTTTGGTAATCTCTTTAGCATTAATATGGTTTTCTACAGTAGGTGATGTTGTTGTCTTACAATCATGTATATGCATATAATAGAACCTGGTATGGAAATAAAAACTTGTATGAAATGCTGTAAAATTTTCGGCGTATGTTTTTGTTACGCGTTAGCGTACGCTAGCTTGAATGTTCTAAAATATACCTTTCCTGGAAATCTGCATCACATGGTGTTTAAGAACGTGAATAATTACTAAAACAGGTAAAGTCCTAGCTTTGCATCTAAGCCCCGCTCACATCCACAATCGGGCATTGATATAATTTTTGGAAATATTTTCATAATTTTATAAAAACCAATTTTAAGATCACTACTCATCATCGTCATTACCACATCAAGTAGATGCACTCATACATAACATATATATTTACATGAGTTTACATATGAGTTTAATTACAACGTGGGTACAAAGATTTAAAAGTGTAGTCGTTAATATTTTAGTAATCAGGTAATTGATCTCCAGAGAATACGGAAGCATTATTGCTGAGAACACCATATACAAACTTAATTTCCCATTTTAAAATGTTGAAATACACAAACGTAAGAATGTGTAAAAACAAGACATAAAGAATCTCTTGATGTGGACACTTTCTCCATTTAATTACCTGTAGTGGGGTGTAAGTCAGTGTATCTTTTTCATACTTGCCTCAGGCTCACAGATAAACTTTTGTTATACTTTCAAATATATTTGTTCATTCATATGCTCTTACTATGCAGTCGTATAAAATCAGTTTCATTTCTGTCTAATTCCAACTTGAATTCATGAATTTGCTGGATACTTTCAAACGTTTCCAAAGTAATCAAGTAAGCTTACCTTCATCAATAAATTACTCCGCATTGCAACACAATACTTCTGAATAAAATTCCGGCATGGCTTTACACGCAATAAAATTTATTAGTTATTCTGAAAGTGAGTATGGGGTTACTTGCCTGTTTTGCTATTAATAAATATAGCTCAAGCCATGCATTGGACTTTCGTGCAGGTAATTGTGAGCATATATATTTTGAATTTGATTTGTATCAGATAATTTCGTAACAGGTTCAAGTGCTTGCGTACTTTTATCGTACTTGCGTTAGTAGGTATACAATTTTTGTGAATTGGGTTTATTGATAGCAGTGGCAAATCTGACCTTCAATTTCATTAATATTGAAATACTTGAGCAATAGAAAATGTCATTAACACATACACTGTACAACTTACTTTGATTTGGGCTTTAAATGCAGTCAGAACTCCTGACTCAGTAGTGTGTTGGAGCTTCATTATCTTAAAATTTAGAATTGCTGTGATACAGCAGGAAATCACATATATTTCGTTGGAGTATTACATTTAATAGACTTTAGTACTATTTCAATTTTTTATTTCTATTATTTTTATTAGTTTGCTTTGTTTCATACTATCCTATCAATAAAATATTGACTCGAGATTATGGGATGTGTAGCAACTATATTTTAAATACGAAATGCATGGTTTACTAAACGCATGCTGGAATTTTTATCCAAATCTAAAACTCATCTGGTACTCGCGCTCACAAGTATTTAGCCACAGCCCTGTGTTATTTGAGATTAACAATAAATAAAATCGAAATGCTTTGCAAGAACCGATGCTGTTTTTACTCATCTTTTTATATAGTACAATAACTAATATATATTTCTCGTCAAGTATTCCATCAAAGAAATATGGTCCATTTCTTGTCAAAAGAAAGTGACATGTATACGTATATAACTTATCTCATTAGTAATTTCTTCTCCTCAATTCTTTGAAGCAAGATTATTTGATCGCTGCAAGCCGTTGTGCGTTACGCTTTCAATCCCATTGAATATTTGATATTTCAATAATATTTTTGATATTACCAATTCCATCAGGTAAAAAGCTGAATGAAGCTGTGCTGCACAAGGGTGATAGTTTGGAAATATTTCTCACTTATAATATTTCTGTTTCTTAGGTATTCAGTTTATTTTAAAAATGTAGATTAGAGGAGATGGAGGCTGTCAATTATGGAAGATTGTTGTCAAGTAAATTGTGGAAAGCTGAAACACGCAAACGACTTATTAATTTTAGAAGTAAATATGTAAACGCTGTTTCAGATTATTTCACACGGTAAAGCGTGAGCCCAACTCAAGTGTACATAACAATATAAAATATATTAATATACATAAAATATATTAGAAGCGTGCTTCTTTTATGATAAAAAACGAAAGTAATATTGCTGCTATTATTGACCCAAAATTTATTTAATAAAGTATAATATCGCAAAATTCGGAGACATGTTTTTATTGAAGCTGATTATTTACAAAAGAATCACGCATTTAAATAAAATGTGCTAAAATTTGCAAATTTTCATGTGAGCACCGTGTGATTTTTTTGAAGTTTTGCGTAAGGTAATTTGAAGATTTATAACCATTTTTCGCACACTATACAGCGTTTCAAGAGCTAAGAAATTACATAAACATGGACATTGTTGAAATTCGATAATTTTGATTTGCACAAGACTTCAGCAATTTTCATGTGTAAACGACTTCAAGGATTTATTGACTTTCCTGGTTTACATTACTTTAAACACTACAATCTTGAGTGTTGTGAATGATTATATGCCAACAGGACGGATGCACATCAATAACAATTTTCCTACTGTATACACGTAGTTTTTTGTCTCTTAAACTGTAAAACAACTACGTATTCCTCTTACTCGTACAGTTTTTCTTTTACTAACTAGCTATTTCCAAAAAAAACGAAAACGACATGTCTGAAAAATTGCCTCCAATAACTCCGAAATATACCAAACTTTCGACTGGATTTTGCACTTCTGCTGTGCTAAAAGCTATTGCATTCTCTCTCTTCCTTTACGGTGGACAAGTGATATGGAAAGCTGCCACCAAATCTAAGCCTACCCCCATAATTTCAACATCCGATGGCCCACTACAAGGAAACATCAGGTACTCCAGAGATGGACAAGAATACTGGGAGTTTCTAGGAATACCCTTTGCCAAACCTCCTGTCGGAGACCTTTTATTTAAGCCACCAGTTCCCCCAGAACCCTGGAATAACGTGAAGCATGTGACCACATTTCCACCAGATTGTGCACAATTTGAACCAATGCTCAATTCAAACCCAACTGGAGATTTGGACTGTCTTTATAATACTAATCTATAGTTTGTTCAGATCAAAAGCACAAGATTGTCCCTCTTTCAATGCTAAACCCTATATTAAG
>JAQIXX010006341.1:0-12358 GCA_034700605.1 Willowsia nigromaculata
TGTTACCAAACTACACATACTTAATCTTGTCAGTACAAAAATTATGATATTTTTTATCAAGAATAAAGCTTCATCTGACAAAGTATCATCTAATCTCTTGATTTCAAACTTGATATCTTTCAATCAAACAGCGCACACAAAACGGTAATCAATCAGTTCATTCCAACTGACGTAATTATAAGTTTATCTTTGGTTTCCTGACAAAGCAAACCGATAAAACTAAAGTTCACGGTTACCACACACTTATATATTAGTATCAGTTCGGTACTGAGCATCCATCCATTCTGAGCAGAGCATGTAAAGCTTTTACAATTAACTACACACGAAGCATCATGGATTTTAAAGAGAAAGCTCTACCACCAAACCCTTACGAGACTGCTAATCCGATCTCAAAACTATTATTTTTATGGGCTATTCCACTTTTCTTCAAAGGTTACAAGAAGGAATTGGAAGGAGAGGATTTGTACGTTGCACTTAAGGAGGATGAGACCAAGCATGTTGGTGACAAGCTGGAGAAGTAAGTTCATAATTCCAGAGTTCCTTAGCAATGCTATATTTTAAGAAACTACTAAATCTAAATTTCTGAATAGATATTGGCATCGGGAACTTGAACGTGCTAAGCTGACAGGAAGAAAGCCAAGCCTGATGCGAGCCATTTTTTATATGTCATGGAAACCATTTCTATTTGTTACTGTTGTGTTTACTATAAACCAATGTGTATTCATGTAATGAACTTATATAATATGTTACATAAGTTACATTCTTTTAAGAAAAACTTACGGATTAACTTACAATTATGAATTAGCGTCCATTCAATAATTACCTGTCTTTACCTTTTCTAGAGTTGCTCAACCAATATTCCTTCGGCTTTTGATTGTAACTTTTAATGATCCCAATGACAATGATGCAACTTGGAAAGGTTACACCTACGCTGGAGCAATTTGCCTAATATCTTTTCTCAATACACTTATGACTCAACCTGGAATATTTCAGATTATGACAACTTCCATGAAGCTACGAGTAGCAACCTCTGCGCTTATATATAGAAAGGTAAACAATTCAATGGAAAGAAATATGGTAATTTTTGATAAATACCAAGCATTTAAGATACATACCACTTTCTTCTCGTAGACCTTGCGACTCAGCAAATCTGCCCAAAATGTCACAAATTCAGGACAAATAGTCAACTTGTTATCGAATGACTGCACACGATTTGACATCAACTTCAATTTCATTTCGTACATTTTTATTGCTCCAATCCAGGTTTCTATACTTGTGTACTTGATGTTTGAGCAAATTGGACCTGCTTGTTTTGCAGGATTGACCTTCGTTGTTTTAATGATACCGATGCAATGTAAGTCCATATAACTGTCAATAATATGCCTTATTTCACCTCAACATAGCATGTAGTATCATTCATGATTGCTCTGTATGTATTCTATAGATTATCTGGGAAAGTATTCTGCAATATTCCGACTGAAAACAGCCAAAAGAACAGATGAACGTGGTCGCTTCATGAATGAAATTATCATTGGAATGAGAGGTTATAAATATATGTATTTTAAATTTTCTTAAAGATCAGACATTTTGGCATTGTCAGCGACTTTTTCTCTTTTTGATTTGCAGTCATAAAGATGTATGCTTGGGAGAAGCCATTTTCTTTAGTGATTGATAAAATTCGAAAGTAAGAAGGAAATCATATTATATTTAATTAAAATATAATACATTTATAAGCTAGTTTCTTCTTTCGGATTAGCTACATATAAACACATTTTTAAGATTAGAAATGGTGGAGATACGAAATCGTGGTCTACTGCGAGGTCTCCATCTTGCAGTGTTCACACTTGGTCCAAAGCTAGTTCAGTTTCTCACATTCCTTGTTTTCGTCCTTCTGGAGGATGAACCAATGACAGCAGACAAAGTTTTCTTTACGCTTACATGTCTTCACACGATGATTCAAGTCACTACTCACTTTACTCCATTGGCAGTTGCTGGAATCGGCGAGATTCTCGTTGCAGTGAAACGAATTCAGGTTGGGAGCAATACCATTTTGGAAGCAACATGCGCTGAGACAAACGTCTACTTATGCATTTATTTATTTTCATAGGAATTTTTTCTCTTGGAGGAGCAGGAAACAAACAATACCTTATCATCACAAATGCTATCGATAAGCACTAGTAGTTCTGAAACTAAGGAATCAAAAGTCAGTGAAGACATGGAGGTTCAGAAAGCAAGAGCAAAGCAAATTAGAATGGAAAATATATGTGCTAGTTGGACAGAAGAACGCGTGACCTTGGACGATGTCTCATTTTCTGTTGAAGGTGACAAACTTGTCATGGTCGTTGGACCAGTGGGTAGCTCCAAAACCAGTTTCCTACATGCAATCATTGATGAACTCCCCGTTTCATCTGGTAAACTTAGCGTTTCCGGAAGCATCTCATATGCATCACAGGAACCTTGGATTTTTGCGGGCAATCTGAGACAAAACATATTATTTGGGCTTCCTTATGAGGAAACTCATTATCAAGTGACTTTAAAAGCTTGTGCTCTCGAAGAAGATTTGAAGCAGTTGCCATACGGGGATCTGACCGTTGTGGGGGAAAGAGGTGTTGCCCTTAGTGGCGGTCAAAAGGCTCGTGTGAATTTAGCACGTGCGCTCTACCGAAAGTCTGACATTTATTTGCTTGATGACCCTCTCTCAGCTTTGGATACAAAAGTGGGTCGTCACTTGTTCGAAAACTGTATAAAACTGCATTTGAGTGGAGCAATTCGAATTCTGGTGACTCATCAGCTTCAATATCTGCCACAAGCAGATCATATAATTGTTCTCAATCAGGGAAAGATTTTGGCTCAAGGGAGGTTTGAGGAACTGGTGGAATCAGGGATTGACTTTGTTGGGCTAATACAAAGTTCTGGGGATTCTGTAGAAGGGCCTATGAAAAAGCTGAGTATTGTGGAAATGAAGGAAGAGAAGTTGGAGCAAGTTGACCGCGGCAAACCTGAGGAAAATAAGGAAGCCAAGGCGGGTGGCTCTGTGACAGGAAGTACTTATCGCGAATATTTAATGGCTGGTCACACAATCTTCAGTTCTGTCTCTTTAATTCTCACATTTCTGCTATGCCAGTTGTCCATAAGTGGAAACGACTATTGGCTCTCGTACTGGACAAATGCAGAAGCGAAGCACTTGGAATACTTGAAAGTGAACTTGACTGCATGTGACATTGACTGGGATGATAAGACTTGTAAGGACACTTATCTCGAGGAGAATACCTACCTATACATTTACGCTGGATTTGCGGGAGCAGTAATTCTATTCAATCTGTGTCGAGGAATCTGGTTTTATCTCTACTGTGCTAAAATTAGTATCAATATCCACGATAAAATGTTCCGAAGCATGGTCCGTGCTCCGATAAAGTTCTTTGATGATAACCCGTCCGGTCGAATAATGAATCGTTTTACAAAAGATGTTGGTACAATGGATGAGCTACTTCCTCCAGCTTTGTGTGACACTGCTGATATATTCCTCCTGGTCATTGGAGTTATCTGTGTCGTCATCATATCAAATTATTATATGAGCGTTCCAACAGTGTTTCTTTTCATAGTGTTGTATGCACTCCGTAAAATATTCGTTGAGACAGCACGAGATGTGAAGAGAATTGAAGCTGTTAGTAAGTCAATTAACGAATGAATCAATATACCCCAACTTTTCTGAAAATTACAATGCAAATGTATTGTCTCCCTTTATTTCAACACATAACAAATTCGAATATTTCTCTCATTTTTCAGCCAAAAGTCCCGTTTTTACTCATGTCACAGCAACAGTTCAAGGCTTGACTACAATCCGGGCTTCCAAATCCCAAGATCTTGTAATTAAGCAGTTTGAAGGGCATCAGGTAAAATGTTAATTAAATTGGTGAGCTATGAGCTATACAAAGTAATTAGCACAAAAATGATATTATGATGGTTTATTCTTTAGGATATACATACATCAGCATGGTTTATATTCCTTGGAGCCAACCGATGTTTTGGAATCTGGCTGGAACTAATATCCGATTTCTTTTTAGTCTTCGTTGCATTCAGTTTTCTTCTCATTTCAAGTTGTAGGTCGACTTTTCTAGTCAATTTAATTTTATATGCAAATACATAATTTGAGATGTACATGTACATGCACGCATTAATGTTCCAAAATCTATTCCATGACAGCAGAAGAAGGAGGAAACGTAGGGCTTGCCATCTCCAGTCTCCTCACCATGATGGGTACGTTCCAATGGGGCATGAGGCAATCGGCTGAAACAGAAAATTTTATGACATCTGTAGAACGAGCCCTGGAATACTTAAAGCTCACTCCAGAAGCTGACCTAGACTCCAAGCCAAACACCAAGCCTCCCTCAGATTGGCCTAGTCAAGGAAAAATCAGTTTTTGTAATGTCAGCCTTTCCTACGAAGAAGGCAAGCCAGTATTGAGAAATCTCAGCTTTGACACTAGGCCCTTCGAGAAGATTGCAATTGTCGGAAGAACTGGAGCAGGTTTCAAACAAAAATAAATGTGTTGGAACATATTTTTTCAAATTTTCAAAAATATGATTAATATTAGATGGGATTTCTTACAATCCCGTTTTGTAGGGAAGTCTTCGATTATCGCCGCTCTGTTTAGATTGACAGAGCCCGATGGAGAGATCCTAATTGATGATATTGCTGTAAAACAAATTGGTTTGCATGACTTGAGGGAAAAAATTTCAATTATTCCTCAGGATCCAGTATTGTTTTCTGGGTCTGTGCGATACAACTTGGATCCATTTGGACAGTTCAGTGATGATGATATGTGGGGAGTAAGTGAAGAGGTGGAGTTGAAAGATGCAGTGTCAAGTTTGGATTATCAAGTGGCTGATGGAGGGGCTAACTTTTCATTAGGCCAAAGACAACTCGTATGCCTGGGGAGGGCGATTCTGAAAAAGAATAGGATTTTGGTGATGGACGAAGCTACTGCAAATGTCGATCCCAGGTTGGAATTTGGAATATTTAATTTTCCTGCAAACATTTGCACCTAAAGCCCATGAACATGGTTTCATATTAACATTATATTTTTGCCCACAGAACTGATAACTTAATTCAGAAAACTATCCGCTCAAAATTTGCAGACTGTACAATAATCACAATTGCACATCGACTTCATAGTATTATCGACTGTCATCGAATTCTGGTGCTGGACCATGGTCGCTTGGAAGAATACGATGATCCTCATTCACTTTTGGAAAACGATAAAGGAATTTTCAGTGGGATGGTAGCTCAAACTGGACCAAGTACAAGTGCAATGCTGAAAACGTTGGCAGCAGAAGCAAAGAGATATTCATGCATGCCTCCTTTGGAACATCTTATATAGGTACTTATGATTTTGGAACTTTTGTGTCTCAGCATAAGAATTTAGCTTTCTGTGTATTTCTGTTAGACTTTCATCATAAGTTTCAAATTGATTCTCACTATTTTGTTACCTGTTTCCAACCTTACTCTCACTAACCCAACATTTCAAGTTAATTCTCACGTGCCATTATATTACCAACCTTATTCCATCTCACTCTGCTATTTCCAATCTAATTTTCGGAAACTGGTAAGTGATAGCTTAAATTTATTGTTAGTACGCAATAAGCAACAGCAGGTATATACCAAAGGAACGAAAGCGAATAGTTCATTGTCAAAGAAACAACCATGATAAGTTTTAAAATTACTTAATTTCTCTAAATTTGCTATTTTCCAGTCCTCAAATTGAATGTTTGGAGTTTACAGCAGAATCAAATGATCACTGCATGTATAGTTTAGTGATAATCTTACAGTGAGTCAACATAAACGAAAAATGAATTGGATTGTCCATACATTATAATCATAATATTACATTACAATTGTTCACATTTCATCGAGCTGAGTAATTTTTGACTAAACATTCAAGTAATTTTAGTAATTTTCAATCTGACTACAAATATTATGGAAATGGAATGTTTAGTGTAGTGTATTAAAAGTGGAGATTTTATTTTGGGATTATTATATATATATATTACAGATTATGGTAGTTTTTTGTTGATTGCATCATTGAGACAATGTTTTTGTATAACTTGAACTCAAGAGACCATATCGAGTATGATTACGACTTGTCATGTACGGAAAACAGTATATTTAGTAGCTTGAAAGATGAACCACATGACATAATGTAACAGGTCAATTTAATCAATTAAATTATACATAACATTTAAGTTAATTTCTTTTTTAAGTTTAAAAAATTGTATTATTATAGATATGTAAACATACTAATAAATGGAAGACAATGTAATGTAATTTTTGCTGTAATGGTTCCGGTTTGGATCAATGTTGGGTAGGTGCCTATCTTCAGGTGGAAATAAAATCCTTAATTCGTGGAAATATAACCGAAACTGGAGCTCACGACGGGAAAGGGAACTTATGGGGAAATATGCAAAGTCATGTGAGCCACTTTGTTGTAGACATGGTAAATCATTTGTTGTGCGGAAAGTTACGTTACTGCTCTTCCTTAGGAGATTGGTAAAATCTTTGGTATGGGACTTGACTTCAAATAAGCATTTTGAGGAGCTACAAAACATATAAAAATTGAATTCGTGTGAATGAAATATTGGTAAAACAAACTGTTACGCGATGTTCTAAGATGTAACATTTTATGTTTATTATAATATTTGTAGATACACGATATAAGTGCAAGTTTTTAGCTTAAAATCAAACAGTTGAAATGAAAGGTTAGCTTTATAAAAGATTGATTTTGTGTTGCTGAATCAAGTTGTGTTTCTAAAGATATTTAATGCTTGATAATAGAAGCTGGATTTGCGCATATACATAAACTTAATAGTAGGTAGAATATTGATAATTTTTCACTTAAAAATTATATTAATAGTTTTAAACAGCGTAAATCTTTAAAGTGTTTTACAGCAATTGTAGCAAATATAATCCGTATTGAATTAGTATTAAGTGATACAGACGCCTACATACTTTAGAATCTAACCTTCAATATTTAAGTATTATTACCTATCCAATGTTACCCCGATGATGTAAATATTCAAAGTTAGTTTTAAAGAATTTACAGGTTTTTCTTTTCACTTATTTGCATCTCTTTTTAAGATGTGCCTTCTATTCTAAGTAAACACTAATAACTTTTGCACATGAAGTGTTGAGCTGTCCAGTATACTAATTTTAATATGGTCTCTTATTGATATGAAATAATGTATCAGAATAAATTGGTATCAAAGAAGGATTTACATCTACCACTCTGTTAACAGATGATCCATTTACTTCTGCTGCACATTGACTCACTTTTCCCCAAAGTTGATGGACAAGCCGTGCTTTAAACAATTTGATACAAGAGCGGACCACCCCAAAGTAAACAATTTCCACCAAACTTAAAATCGAAAACCCTATGCAAAGTCCCAGTATGCCTCCAATATTTGCTGTTTCAAAAGTAATAATTAAAATATAGCATACATATACATACTTCTACATGTTTTAAGGATTTCAAACAACAATTATATTTACCAATTATGTCCGTAATCGCGTAACGTCGTTTTCTGAACCTTGGTACTGTCAACTCACTCCCATAGAAAAAGTGTATTATGGATACTTGGTGATTGGCCCTTACAAAATGAAAAGGACAAAGTGAAAACAAGAAAGCTAGAAATTCACATAAGTTTAAAACAAATTTTACCAGTCAGGGGCAGTTTGTGTCTCGTAATCCCCCTTAGATTTATTATATTGAGGTGCTGGATCAAACCAAAGGTCGTTCACATCCTGTAGCTCGGCTGCTGTTGTCTCGTAATTGAAAACTATATCTTCACATGAAGAAATGCACCTAGCGCAGATCTCAAGGTTTTTCTCAAGCAGTGAAACTATAAAACCGATATATACCAAAATCAACAATTTAAAAATTTATTATAGATGGAGAAGATTAAGACTTGGTTAATTTATCTTTGTACTTTGTTCATCTTCGATGCAGTCAGCTTCTTCATGGTGGCAAATGTTCATTTCGTTCAGTCGTGTCGTGTAAAACGGTGTACAGTTGCATCGCTTAGATACCTCCATGGCAACACACTCCATTTTACAACTTCTATCTGTATACGGCTCAAAGAATTCCAATTTTTGTTCTGTTCCAAATAGGCAATCCCGTTTATCCTGTTGAATTGCAAACGTGTAAACTCACGAGGAATATGCAAATGGTGGTAACGCGTAGATCGAGCGGAAATTAGATGATTTTTATGGAATCGGCCATGGAAAATTTATTGGTAATAGTCAAAGTCCCCAATGCGCAGGCTGAACAGCACCAGAGCATTATAAATAGCAAAAATAATGCATGCTCCAAACAATAAGTCATGTGTAGTCAACACCAATCTTCAAGCATTTCGTTTTTTAATGCCCTATATCAATTAGAAAAGTATTTTACGCGCAAAATATGATGTTCATTATGTTTTTTTTCATTATTTGGTACCTTTTTGTTTGTGTGGAGGGAAGCCATTTGCGAGAGCCAAAGCACGATCCGAGTTATAATTCACAAATTATGCCAGATATAGATGTCAGGGTATACGTAATATGTACTTTAATACCGTACTGATTAATGTCTAAATGTCATGTTAAGACCATATTGTACTTTCCTATTTTATAAAGTGCATTGAAATACCAAAACGCATGAGTTGAAACGTGTTGACAACACATGACTTATTGCTTGGAGTATGCATTATTTCTGCTATTTATAGTGCTCTGGTGCTGTTCAACTTGCGCATTCGGAACTTTGACTATTACCACTGAATTTTCAATGGCCAATTTCATAAAAATCATCTAATTTCCGCTCAATATAAGCGTTACCACTATTTGCATATTCCTTGTCAGTGCAAACACTTATTTAGTAATAAATTGCTGCCTTTTTAGTTAAAGTTAAACTAACAATGCTTATTTCTTTTATATCGTCATCAGCCGTCGTCATTTCAGGGTGAACTTCGACCAAAACCTCTTTTTTAAGTCCTGCTACCGATGATAGGTCCATAACTTGTGGTCGTTCTAAGGGTGAATGAAGAATATACCTTATCCCTTTCGAATCAGAACTAGGGCAATAGTAGTCATTCGGATCCGCATCTACTAAGACTGACAAGCCAAATGGTAATCCAGCCCTTTTCTGAGTCCATGGATATTTTTTTCCACTTGAAGGATCAAGAGTTAATCCATTCTCATAGTGCCACTCTGACCATTTTTGGATTTCATCCTGAGACCAATATTTTCTTGTATTGTAACCCAACAGAGGGTTGTACGTTGCATTTTCTGCTCCAGTATTACTATTGATTGTTTCAAATAACATGAATTATTTAGCACAGATTAATTCACTCATAAATGCTTTAGGAGGATTGTAAGATGATAGCTTACACATGTTTTAAAAGTAATGGCAAAGGAAGCATATTGAATGTACAACATTTTCCATGGTCAGTTATAACAGGTTTAAATATTTTTGAGCAATTCACTGTTTCTTCACCCAGTTTACAAAGTCTTATAAGCTTATCGCAAGGTTGTGTATTCTGATAGGGGAAAAAAGATGTTTGATTTCAACACTCGGCTTAGAAATACATTTTTACACGAGATTGTAGATTCGGGAAGTTTACCTTCAAAAGAAAGTCTATTATTTCCTCTTGAACGATAGCATGACCATTGAATTTTGGAATTTCAGAATCAGGTCCTCTTTTGTATGCAAAGGGGTAATGCTTCACAAAGCTTTTCTGACTACTACAAGTTGTCAAGACAAATCCAATTTCACGCAAGGCTTTTAAGTAATTTGGATCAGATGCTGATTGCGGATAACTACTTGGATGGAAGACAAACATTTCAAATATAATTATATTAGAAGTATATTAAAGTAGTATTTAATTATTCGTGTTCAGTCTGAAAAACTCACTTTTTAAGTTGTTCCCATTTGGATTTTGGAAATAGATTCATATTGCAAATAGTTACAGCCGGAAATGGAAAGGAGTCAATGCTAACCTTTTGGCTTTGGAAAGAAACTGTTACAGGTGCTATGCTCGCGTCTTTCCATATTCTGTGGATTAGTACTACTGCAGATGTAAAACTGAAGACGAATGCGAGGAGCCAGAATATTCTGGAAAGAGAAATAAGCAGAAACATTAAGAGGATGCCCATGTTACCGAATTTGAATGAAATTTTACCTCTCGGACCCACTACGTTCCCTGAAATGGGTAATTCTCTTGAGTAGAGAGTTTTTCTTAAGAATATTTAGTACAATTGCTTTATTTTTATAGTGACGTTCGTTGTTCTTTTTCTTTTCAGAAAAAAAGTTTTTTAGGATAACTCGCTCCAGTTTTTTAGCCAAATCTTTCGTTGAAGACATTCCTGATACTTTATGAGTATTTACCAAAAAATATGTTCTACACGCTATTGGTTTATGCCTTGAATAACTTTAAAATGCCTAGACTCGTTCAAGTGATCAATCAGTTATACGTACTAAAATAAAACCTATTAGTGTCAAAATCCATCGAAATAGCAGACGAATCAATAAAGCTATGGAAAAAAATGGCAAATAGGTTTTCGTCACCTTCATATTGTTCAGTCGTCACCTTATTTTAAGAATTCCAGGCTCTTTTTGTGAAAAATACCAAAGAAGTGACGAGTCCTCTGTTTTAGGGTGCTAAGTCATTTGTATTGAAATTTATTAAAATTATTTTTACAAATACTTAATCATGTTCTGAAGCTTTAACATTTTTCTTGGGTCACCCACGTGGACGTTTTGCATCCAGTCCCCCACTGCGAACTTCTGGAGGTAAAGTGTACTTATCTAATGCAACAGCAGTTCCAATCCAACGTCTAATTCTCAAATGACAGAATGTGAGTAGAGAAATATGTGATTAGGTTTTTAGTCCATAAAGGAAAGGGTATTTAGTCCTGCAACAATTCCTTTTCAATTTTTGACCCATGCAATCATCAACCTTATGCAGAGGAATCGTCACCTCTTTGCTATTTTTCACAAAAGGAGCCTGGAATTTTTAGAATAAGATGACCACTGAACGATATTAAGGGGACGAATAATTTTATGCCGAAAATAATTACTAAAAATTGATATTCATTTTTGAGCTTCATATTATTTTCCCTTTCATGACGAATATTTCAGGCACGACACGACATTCTAATTTTCAATGCCATTTCTGTATGCAGCGTATATCAATTTCAGCATTTGTAAAATAGCACAATAACTGTCCCGCTACAATATATAGTAGTTGAATTATAAGGCATTTCAAATCGGTATATTGATTAATGTATTTATTCTAGTCAAAACGAATCATCATTTATTTGAATACTGACCAGGAAAAATCTTTTATTCAAAAAAAAGTTCAGCACGATCTTGATGCATTTTGTCAAGTACATAACTTGACAATGAGCTCCTATGTTCTTATGTGATTACTGTATAAACTTCTCCTTTACATAAACCATTTTACCTGTTATTACCGACTTTCTCTTTTTCCTCTCACATATAAGTGGTTTGTACTTAAAAACGTAATTTGCTTGATTTCAAAAAAGCAGCAGATAAACTGTATCTATGAAAGAGAGCTGTCATTAAAAAATTCAATAATGATTAGTAGAGGACACAAATTGAAGGTAGTTCAACACTTAAACTTACATTTAATGAAAAACCACAGTTCTTTCCTAATTTTTGTACATGTCCTTTAATTTCTTTTCCATTATTATGAGTCTTGAAACGCAATACCCACAAATCCGTCTGTAACAAAGTAATGCACTTTGACGTTTCTCAGCCTTTACTTAACGCTTCAAAATTATGACTTGTGTGGTTATTGTGGTTGTAACTTCCAAAGTTTCTAGTTACGTAAGTTTTTAAATGTGTTTATTAAGACAGCGCTGTATTTTCATGTTACTTTACTTACTTCACGATGGTAGCTAAAAATAGATATGATGTCGAATGGAATCACTCATTTGCTTGTTTACATACAACTGTAAAACTTTAAAAAATTATATCAATTTAAAGTCAGACAAAAAAAAGCTGAATAATATATTTGAACTGGACGTAGTATTGAATATCTTGGCTTGCCAAACAGTGTAATAAGGACATCAAGACGTTTCATGTAATTAAAATTAGTCGGAGTATGTAGGTACCTATATTCTGGGAACTCGGAACTGGTCAAGGAACTTACTATGCGGTTTACTTGGATAGGAATGAAAATTCGTTGGAACTAGGAGCTAGATATTCCTGCCAGTTATACAGAAAAACTTACTTCACCAAACAGTATGTCTTCGTTCAATAAAACGTCTCCAAGAAGAGCTTCACGCCCCAAAATATGAAATATCC
>JAQIXX010006342.1:0-12354 GCA_034700605.1 Willowsia nigromaculata
AATCGGCTTTCATTCATAATCAGCGTTGAGGGTCTTGCATGTTAAATATTTTAAGCACCAACAAACCCAAGCGCTAATTTACCATCATGTACATTTTTCACTATGGATCCCTACTCTGGGTAGACATTTATTCCACTCAATTAACACAGGCAGGTCTGTTTCTATATTTAGTTTGACTCACTTTTTTTTACTGGTTGGAGGTTCATTTAGATATCGGATATTTGCCATTACATTTGATTTCGAAGAACTCCAACTCAGAAAATATTTGCCACATTGGCAACTGCGATGTCTTGAATGTTATATTTCATTCGTGCACTGAAAACGTTTTGACGTAGAAGTGTATTAGCATTGTCCATCCTATCAAGCGTATTTCAATCTAATATACTCTAATGTAACTTATGACTGTTTCCTTAGTCGAAGTGGCTTTTATGCTGAAAAACTTACCAACTTTTATGGAATTTTAGTGAATTTAGGTCAACTTAAGGTAGAAACAATGAATGCTTTTGAGACTTTCGGGGAAGTATCGAGATTTTTTAGCCAACCTTTTAATATTGAATATCAATAAAAGTATAGAATAACGTTGAAGTAAGGTAAAAAGTTTGAGAAGCAGGAAAACCAAGTATTAAATGCATGTTTTTAGTTCAAAATCCTTTAATCCCCTTAATAGAACAAGCAAAATATTTGTTCATGTAATGAACACTTTGATCCACTGATGTCAATTGAAATTAGAAAATTGAATTGAATTAGAAATAACTCACGTTTATTATATCTTTATTTCAAATATGACCTTCATAAAATATTTTCAGTAGATCACGATATTTAAAGGTGTGAATTATTAACTAAAATGCAACTTTCAGTAAGCCCACAGTTTATAGCGAAATTATAATAATAATACAGATGCAATTTATCAATGAATTTATGATATTGTGACGAATTTAATATTATTTAAAAATTACAAATCCCTAAAAATTGGAGGTATATGTTCATCCTAAAATGCATAAACATTACTGTTTGGTAGTGTATTCACAACTTTTAAACATTATTTTTAAGCAGTACAGATTTTCTCTTACTCTTACGAAATTACTACAAATTAAATGTACTATTAGTATATAATGCTAATCCGTTAAACGGGTTAGCATAATATTTCGTGGTTTTGCTTCCCCAAAGTTTAACCTAAAAGAACTCAAGGAAGAAGCAGTAACTTCTGGATTTTTTATTCATTATCACCGAATGACCTCAGCAAATAAAAAGATTCATTGCGTTAAAGATTCATGGAAAACAATTAGATGTAAAAGGGAAACATAATATACGACTTCAGATAGTGAGTGAGCGAATGCCAATGCCAGCATCACGCATAATCCAAGCCAATTGAAAGGATGTTTACAATAAATTCAGTTTAAGCTTAAAGTACATCGTGTGTAATTTTCAAGTTATCAAACTTTTGATTACACAAGTATGTATATGAGGAACTCCATGAGCTACCGGAAGGGTTTGGGACTAAATGTTTCAAAATCGAAAATTATTACAATATTCGTGTTATCCACTAAATATAGTGTGCCAAATCATAAATTAGAACATTGTGTTGCCTCATATTTTTGTGGTACGAGTGGGTCATTACGGCTGAAAGGGCTCCATTGGGCACATTGTGAGTAGCTCATGGAGTGCCTCATATCAAGAATCACAATGGTAAAGAAAGCCAGAAAGTGAAAGAAAGTGTTGAAAAGTATTATAAGATTTATATTGCTTGTAAGCGAAAATAGATTGAGCGGGATTCAGACGTACAATAAATTACATTACATTTAAGTATTGCTGGTCACCTCCGACGCATGTCAAGTATGTGTAATAAGAGATGCACTTCTGAATAGCAGAGGTGATGAAGGTTATATATACGTATATTACATGTAAAAGTATAACCTAAGACAAAATGATTCAGAAATCAATAAAGATCAATCATACATAGATTCACGAATTTCAATTAATTAGAGGAGAAAGTACAAAGTTCAACAAAAAGCAAAATCATTCAAGAATCAATAAATCGAGTGGCTATCAAGACTAGAATCGTCCCGAACTCATAACGTAAGTGAGAAACATTTTATTTGTTAATAGGAACACATGGGTTTGAACTTACTGGTAGCTACTGGTTCAACAGATATTAAATTGAATTTATGAACAACTTACATGACTGATTGCATAAAATTTGCTGTTACATTACTACCTACGTATGTCAGTACTTTTTTGGCAAAGAAAACCGTTTTTCCTCGAATTTCAACTTAACCTAGAAAAGGTAGTATTGTCCAAATGGTTATAAAGTCAGCGGAAACGGTGTAGATTCCTTAGTTGTAAGTCGACAGTAGATTACATCACACATTATCAAATAAGGATTGAAAGATTATGGATACACGGTCGTTTTTATAACTTGCTATAAATGTCATTTGAAAAGTTTTTAAAGCTGCTGCTTGGATTTCTGGTTTTCTTCCTTTTAAGTTTACCAGCCTTGGGTAACCGTAAGTACTCTTTGATTGTTTTGTTATAGCTATTAACATAGCATTAAACTCTTAAAGGTACATAAGACATGAAAACTAAGGATAATAAATGGTTAGAATTGCTCAGAAAAACAGGCACGGTACGTCTTTCTTCACGATTTAATGACGGTTAATCGTGAATCAGTTGGAGGTTATTGGTATTTGGGTTTAAAAAGTTTAAGATTTGTGTTATACTGGGCATGTAGAAACGTTTTGGCTGAGGCTAACTAATGTTTCATCACGCACGCTTCAAGTATTCTAGGCTGTGCTGTTGTATTTGTTATATTCTTAATTTAGTATTTTTACTGCCGCCACACAGCAGCTCGTTATTATAACCCAACAATAAGAAAATCCGAATGCAACTAAATGCACCACCAGTTTAATAACAAAGAGATACGTCCGAAACTGCATGTTCCGTATGAAATGTAAAACGGTTTTTAAATGTTATTTGCTAGCATTACAATTCAATTTCTTTTTTGTGCATATCATATCAGATAGCACGCTGCGTATTTTTTTACCAGCCTTAGTTTCAATTTGTCACTTGATATTTCAATGAAAATTAGTAGATTGGAATTCTGAAGGGTGACATTTTCAATTTTATAATACTCGAATGCAAATAACTTAAGCTCACACTTCTGTTACAAAATGATCGGCCCTTCATAGCCTTTGTTGCTTCATAGCATTCAGTTCTCTTTGTTGGCTTTACAGTTAAATGGTTGAATATTCAACCAACCCAGAGACGTTAGTCTGCATCATCCATTTCATTTAAAACTTAGAATTTATAATGCATTAGAAGATTTTTGATGAATGCTCCTCCAATGTTTTAAGCAATCATTGGTAGCTATCCATGTATTAAAATGCTTGTTTATCACAAAAATGTTCATAAAAATAATGCAGCATTTCATTCAACTTCAGTGCGAATTAATATGTATATATTCGACACGTCATCATCACGCTGTCTATTTTGTGTTTGACCCACTTTTTCACTTGTTTCAGGTTCCTTTTAATGTTAATCAATGCTCGTAATTTTAAAGAGCTACAACTCGGCAATGAATTGCCACGTTGGCAACTGCCATGCCTTAAGTTTTTATATTCATGCAGTGGAAGTGAATATACAAGCGTATCAAACCCATTTCACTTGAATATATTCTTATGCAACCTATGCGTGGCTGTAGTTCTCACAAACTTCTATGGAATTTTAGAAAATTCAGGTCAACCCAATGTTCAAATAACGAATGCTTTTAACAGTTATTAACACGGTAAAGTAATGAAACATTTGTGCCAATTTTTTAGCACTGAATAAAAATCAAAGTAAGAAAACCTGTTGTAGGTACAATATAATGAACAGTTAGGTGATAATGAAAACCAAATACTAAATACACACTTGCGGTTTTCGAAAATCTTTAGTGAGCCAAATGGAATATTAGTTCATGTAAGAAAAACTGCTGCTAGTAAGCAAACATAAAATGGGTAGGATTCATAGAATAAAATATTAGCAGCCACCTTGTAACGCATGGCTTAAGTTTTTTCCCACAAAATTTAGGCATACAAATAAGATATCTGATACTGACAATCTGTGCTCACGAATTTCAATTTATTAACTGAAAACGGAAATTCAGAAATCAATCAATTTGGGGGGTCATCGACGTTAGAATTAGTCTATGGAAATATTGCTCACTGATACTGGTTCTAGTTTATTTAACTTGCTGAAATTTTTCATTGCTGTAATAGCAGCATACGTATTTGAACGTATTTTTATTTCCTTTTTAAAGAAAAAACGTTGAGTTCATGCACGGCTAGCCAGTATGCCTGATTACATAAAAATCTGGTGGCATTAATTTGTAGGTAAACGTTTGTCAAAGAACCTCTTTTCCAAGCTCTTTAACTCAACGAAAGCTTAAGATTCAGCAAAGGCAGTTCATCAATATCAACCTATAGTCTGACAGAATTAGTTGCATTGACATGTATTAACTGCAAATACATCAGGGGACCTCTCACGTTGCATTTATGCTTGCCAGTCAGTTCCACATCGTCTTCATATTGTATACTACATTTAGTAGTTGGGTGGTTTTAACAATATTTTCAACATAGACAAATATACCTAGCTCAAAATGAGGTGACAGTGTTCAAAATTAAATTAAATTTAAAAAAAATATCACATTTTTTCGTGGAAATCTATGAAGTAGCGAGGTTGAAGTATTTTCTATGAATTTTGCTTAAAAATAGTCACTTCATCTTTCTATGTAAAGTGTAGACTGTCCCTATTAAATATTTTCCTTGTGGTATAAATCAATTGAAAACAGAATACACCCACCACGTTTTTAACAAGTATCCTCCAAAAGGTGTCAATTGATATTTATTTATATATACCTGTAAACCTATTGGTGGATGATTGATAATGGTTGATAATGATTTGATCCAATTTGTTATTTTCATTGCATTCCACTAGCTCGTTAAAACTAAATAATCAAGAAATGCGATTATTTGAATACACAAAGCAGCTAACTAACTGAGACTTTTTTTGAACCATGTGACAAAATCATTATGCCTTGCAGCATTCGCTTCTTAAATCTAATTTCATATGTTGGATTTAAAATTTATTTCTGTGAATACTAAATATGATAAAACGTTGCACATTTTTTGACTGCCTTCCTTTCTTCTTGTCAAATGGTATTCCAACAAAAATCCAAAAGGGAGAATTTTCCCGTATAAGAATGTAAAGCAGTTGAAATGAATTTACTAAGATTTAAAAACTGAACTTTATGTCGACTTCTGTTGCGAAATGTTCAGTACGTCTGAACTTACATATACGCTTTGTAAAGAGTTTCCTATCTTTTTGGGTTCTTTAACTTAATGGCAGAATTTTCACTTATCGTTATCGTTATCTTGACTTCTGAAACCACTCTATCACCAACTACAACATACTTCATTCAAAATCAGCATGCAGTTCCTTTCATCTTAAATTTTAAAGCTTTATCAAACTCAAGCGCCGGTTTATTCCTCATATACATTTTACAGTATAGAAATCTAATTGGGTAGATATTCATTACACATCATCATGTAGGTTTCTATTTTTAGTTTGACCCACATTTTACCGGTCCTATGCTCATTTAGATGTGTGTCATTCCACTTAATTTCAAAGAACTCCAACTCCAAAGAATTGACACGTGGGAAACTTTCATGTCTTGAGTTTTACCTTCTATACATACCTTGAAAATCAGTCGACATAGAAACGTAATCGTTGTTCATTATATCAAACGTATTCAACTCTAGAATATTCTGATGCAACTTATGACTGATTACTTTATCTACGTGGCTTAAGTTCTAACAATCTCACTAAATTCAACGGAATATCAGTAAGATTTAGGTCAACCCAAGCTAGAAACAATGGCTTCTTTCGAGAACATTCTGAGAAGTATCATGATTATTTAGCCGACTTTTTAGAATTGGATATTTGTGAATCAGAGTATTATGTCATAAATTTAGATAATATTATTAAGTAGCACTCATTTTCTTTCAATACCGCACTTTTGCAAATTCTGAGTGTCCACAGGTTAGCATATTTTCTTATGAACATTTGCTTCATCAAACTTTAACCTTCAAGGGCATGGGAGAAAAGCTGTAAGTTCAGAATTCATCATCAAAGTGTGACCAAAACAGATGAAATAGGGCGTTTCCCAAAAGACAGGGAGAATTATCTTGATAAAGGGAAAAATTATACGACTTAAAGTTTTGAATATGATATTCCACAAAGTTTATATATGAAGGCTCCGAATGGTAAAGAAATAACGGAGTTCACAAACATCATCAATATTTATCCAGCTTGTATTACTGGTCGCTTCCGAAAGATTTTAATCATACATTTGTATCATGCGATGCTAAAAAGCACAATTCACGAATTTCAATTCATTAGGGGAGATCGTACGAAAGTCAGGGTAAAGGAAAATCATTCAGGAATCAACAAATCGGTAGGCTTACGGTCGTAGACTCATTGAAGCAAATCTGACCAAACTCATTAGGTGACTAAGAAAAATTTCTTTTTTGTAATAGAAGCACACGATTTTGAGCATATTAGTTATTACTGGTTTAATAAAGATTACACTAAATTCATGCACAGCAAGCCAGCATTCCTGATTGCATAAACTTTGTAGGTTACATAGCCACGTAGGTTAGTACACTTTTGGCAAAGAGAACCGCTTTTCCAAGAACTTTAACTTGACATAGAAAGAATTAGCACTGTCTGATTGCTTATAAAGTCGGAGGAAACGGAGTAGATTCCTCAGTTGTATGTTGACAGTTCGTAATATCACACATTGTCGAATAGGGATTGAAAGATTATAAGTACATGGCGATTCTTATAAAGTGCTATAAATGACACTTGAAAAGTTTTTAAAGCTACTGCTTGGATTGGATTTTCTTCTTTTCTTCCTTTTAAGTACACGAGTCTTGTGTAGCCGTAAGTTTCTTTTAACGTTTATTTATATAAATGGCTGTTTTATGGTTATCTTGATTGCTTTTAACCTAACATGAAGAATTGAAAGTTGAAAATGAATAATAGTGATGGGGATAAGATAGATTAACTAAGAGAAATAGATGCTACTTTAAAACGAACGAAACGTTATATAGTTCAGAATTTAAAGAATGATATGTATTTAAAAATATGTCGCATAAAAATTTGACGAAACTTAATCTAAAACAGAAAAATCAATCTGATGAGAGTTAATCATGGATTTTTATCTGGCATGTAAGAGCTTCAATCTATTACGGTTAACAAAAATAATTTCTGAGAACCAATTTTTTATCACCAGTCAAGCAATCATTTTCAAAATTCTTTTCTCTGTAGCTTTCTGTGGTCTTAAAATTATTAAAATGAAACCAGTGTAATTTTCAACAGGAAAAAAGAATGTAGTTTTGTAATTATAAAATAGGTGAAAAACCTTACGTTAGAATTTAGTGCTAGTCACAACTTGTAAATGTTTTATTTTGCTATCAGAACAATTTTATCAGGAGTAAGATATTTTCATCAGTTTTACTTGGTTTATGCTGTAGCTCTTAAATTTACTCTCATTTTAAAATTTGGTGCTCATATTCATATTTTGTATAGATACATATATTACTCTTGAAAAATTTGCATCATACTCTCAGCATATGTACTACTGCAAGAATGAGCGTGACACCTGAAATATACCCCTTTTCGTTTATTAAACCTTTCGCTTTGAAGAACTCCAACTCATACCAATGCCACGTCATTTGCTTATAGATTTTCAGTAGACGGTGAAATAAATCTTTGTGCTTTGAGTTTCCACTTATTTGCTAATATTATTTTAACTTTCCAAGCACCCCGTTATCAACTAACACATGCCTTATTTAATATTGAATTATAAATGCTTTAAGCACCTCCAAACGTAAGTTCTAATTCACCTCACATATTTTTTTCTCGTTTTACGTCTGCAAAGTGTAGTTATATATGACACATCATTAAGGCAGGCAGAAATAGGTTTATTTTTAGTTCGGCCGACTATTTTACTAGTTGTATGCTTATTTAGATGTCTGTCATTCCATTTTACTTCGAAGAACGCCAACTCAGTAAAAATATTGCCACGTTTTCAAATGTCTTGCTTTGAGTTTTTACATTTTATAGATGCAGATGTAGATGCATATCACCATTGTTTGTTCTATTAAACTTATTCAACACTAATATATTCTGTTGCAACTTATGATTGACTATTAAATCTACGTGGTTTTAGTTCTAACAATCCCACTAACTTCTATGGAATTGCTGTAGATTTAGGTCAAAGGCATTAATGATGAATGCTTTTTAGAGTTTATGGAGAAGTATCGAGATTATTTAGCGAAGCGGTGCTTTATTTAACCTGCTGATTTGAAAAATTCCAACTCATCATCTAAATGCCACATGATTTGCTTATATAGTACCACGTTAGGTATTGAATATATTTCTTATACAAAAGCAATTTGCAAAAGTATTCAATTTACGTAGGTATTATAGGCATTAATATAGGCATTATAGGTATTAATTACATGACTCGTAACATTAATTGACGAGTGAAGCTCAATACTTTAACATAAATTACATTGTAAAGCTTTTCATGGAAATTCATTAAATTTGGGTCATATAAGTGTATATACAATAGACTCTGAGATAAGTTGCCTTTGCAATTTTTAAGTTTTAGTTTGCAAAATTTGTTGCATAAATATTTGAAAGACGTATTTTTTTAATCGTAGTAAGTGTATTTTACATTTTTTACGTCTTCATTGAAGATTTTCTCGCCTTGGTGTAAAAATACGAATAATATCTGTTGAGATTATTATTGATCCAAATTTAATTTGAACTTTAGACATTACAATGAACCGCTTTAGAAATTTGAGTTATGAGAACTCGTCTTCATCGACATTTGTAATAAGAGGAACTTATCCATGCTGCTTCTTAAATCATTTTGGCAGAAAGCTTGAAATATACTCAGTGATAGGGCTAGGGGTTTTACGCATAAGCTGTGAGTCGGAACAACTCTATATATAGTGGAAAAATAATGGTTACAATAATAAGCTTTCACAGAACCTCAGCTGCATGATCATCATACGTACTTTTTTAAACTGATGTTAAAAATCATGTGCACCCACCAATCAGTTTATTGACTGGTGGCTCAAAATTCCGGACTGGTGGTTAGTAAAACCATATTATAAGAAAATTAAATTGTCTTTATGATTAAACTTATTTTTACAACTTTCCAGTTAAATATTCGGCTGAATCCTCTGATTATGACTTCCCATCTACGGGTAAGAATTTACTCTGTCTTCACCATTTCTATGATAGAGTAACCTTATGTAGGGATGAGCTACTTGCGTAAATTTTACACATAAATTAATATGAATATATAATCTGGACTCCAAAATTTCATCTATCCTACTTCTTAGATAAGTAGTGGGATGCAGTATTTACTTCTCTGTATTATCCTATTGCTTAATTATAAACCTGAAAGCCTTCAACATGATCAATCAACATTTTACAATATTTGTATACCATTCATTAAAAAACTTTCCACCAAACAACAAACAAAAAGAACGTATTAATTTTGATTTTCTTTTTTTATAGAAAGCAAACATGCAAAGCCGGACCACCATTCAGCAGACAAGGATACATCGGAATCTTCGGTTGAAGAAAAGATTGGCAACTCGGAGGAAACGACGCATCAGCCACATATCGAAACTGAAGAAAATGATGACGGACCTGAAGCAATTGATGACATTGTAATCTATATAAGCTAAGCTAATTATAAAAAAATTAATACTACTCATATATGCTACCATTTACAAATCAGTTTTCGCTCATACACAATTTAAATGTATGCATGGCACCATAAATTTCGCTTCGGACACGCAATTACGTGTTTGCCCGTGCTTTAATGGGCACACATAAGGTCGGTGTTGTTGGGCTGTAATGGGCGATTGGGTAAAATCAAAGACATTCTACAAAGAGCCCTTTTAAATTTTAAATTTAAAGCCCTTCTTAATACAAATTCATTAAACTTTCAAACCCACTAGCGCATCACCCTAAGAAAATTGTGTGACAATTAAAACCTGTTTTAATCCGTACCCACTTAGCTTTTGTAAAAGCCCGTAAACTTTTGCAATGTCTGATTAAAAGCAATTATTTTACGTTACTGCCTTCAAAATTTTAAATTGGTTATGAAGTGCATTTATTTAAATTTTAATTAAAAAACAAACCTTAGTCATTAACTTTTAATACTTAAGATTGATATGTGTTCCCTTCTATACGAAATCCGTTTAATTCTTTATCCTCAGGGTTCAACAGAAACTCCAGGAGTATCACCTTCGCAAGAAGGAAAAGGCTCATCGCAGGAAACTGAGGATGAATCCTTCTACCCACAGCAGAACAACTTGATTATAGTCCTTCCCCAGACTAAAAATCATACAGGATCTCACCAAAATGAACAAATTTCAGTTCCCATCATTGAAAATATTACAGTCGTTAGCGGTGACAGCGTACTTTCAATTCCCATTGGAGACCCAAACTTTTTAGAAAATATACTTGAAGGAATTGATAAAATTAAGTCAAGCCTAATTATCAATCAAGATGGCGATGCACCTCCATGTGCAGATGAGATATTACCCAATTTAGATAACCAAACTGTCAAAGAAATGGTAACCTCAGAATTCACAAATGCATCATTTTGGTCCACGGTTTTAAACTCCGACCAATGCTCAACACCAGGCATGTCTGCATCTCAAAGTCCGCACCATACTGGAGTGTCCAACTTTATTGTAATTATTCCGCAAAAGAACTTTTCGTTTGAAGGAAACCCTTCCTTGATAGCTGCTAACAAAATTACTGTTATCAATGGTGATGATGTTGTTTCAATGCCTATTGAGGACCCAAATTTCTTGTACTCAATTGTAAACGGACTAGTGGACATAATTTCTACATCAAGAGCTAATGCTAACAAGGGAGAATATCTTAATACAATGAGTCTTAGCAGAACAGAGGGGGATATCATCGAAGCAGAAACAAATACAATGGCAGGGCATTCCTCTGATAATGATGAAGAAATGTTAATTCCTCAGCAAAATAATTTCATTATGCTGCTTCCGCAAGAAATGCTCAATCAAGGAAAAAATTTAAGTCTTCCAGTTGAATCTTCAAATGTAATAAAATCTGTAATGGGAAGTATTGTGAACCTTACGCGTTTCTCTAACAAAACTGATATCAGTGATGCTGATAAAACAATTAACCATGACAAAAAACCTGATTCGGAGACAACGAAATCGAAGAATTTTATTATAATTCTTCCAAATTTAGATGAATTTGAAGAAACTATAGATGAATCTTTGAGCTCATCTTCTGAACAAGAAGATAATCATGATCATCTAATTGATGAGGCTCAAATTCCCCAATCCGTCGAGCAGTTCAACGGAGTTTCTCACGGGGATGTGTATATGCCATATTCAACAAATCAAACCATGTATCCAGGGTCAATCCAAAACCAATCCAAGATAGTATATCAAACGCAACCCAATCAACAAACTTTTACCACATATTCATCAAACTATTCGATGTATCCGGGGTCAATGCAAAACCAATCTAGGACATTTTATCAAACGCAACCCAATCAACAAACTTTTACCAAATATTCCTCAAACTATTCGATGTATCCGGGCAATCAAACCCGGCGTATCTATACAGGTAAGGAGATTTTTGTACTGCTACAAATAAAACATGGAACACGTTTGAATCCATGCTTGGTGCAGCAAACCTTCTAGGAGATTTTGATATTTTACTGTGTTGGCACATAAAAAATTATAAAACAACGTATATACAACTGCGTTGCAATGCGTAGTGCTGTAGATCATACATTATTCTTAGATTCGTAGTTAGTAAGCAAAATCATTTGTCACATTGCCCCGTGATCTGCAAAAATTTTGTTAAGATAAGCAAATGCGGAAAAACGCAATAGAGTTGAACAGCGTCAGCAGCATTAGTTAACTGAATCTGACGAACAAAGAGTTTTGCATTACTGCGTGTAGCTCACGGCTCAGCATTTTTCGCTTTTACTTGCAGCTCCCGCGCTCAACAGGGTACTGTGAGAAGAATGATTTTGCTCACTGATTCGGAACTTTGGACAGGCAAATGTAATGTATGCTGTGACCAAATTAAATAAGGTTGTTGCCCTAATTTTCATCGAAATTTTAGGGTTACCCAATGTGTAGGAAATAACTGAAAACATGATGGTTTCCTATGTAAATAGGTAAAATGTAAATATGGCAGGCATCCCAATCCGATGGCTAAGAGCTGGGG
>JAQIXX010006343.1:0-12354 GCA_034700605.1 Willowsia nigromaculata
TGAATATTAATATAGGGTTTAGCATTTAATAATAATATAGGTTTTAGAATTGAATATTAATATAGGGTTTAGCATTGGACTTTAACATAGGCTTTAGCATTAGACTTTAGCATTAGCTTCGGTAACATAGAGTTTTGCATTGAAAATTAATGTAGGGTTTAGCATTTAATAATAATATAGGTTTTAGAATTGAATATTAATATAGGGTTTAGCATTTAATAATAATATAGGTTTTAGAATTGAATATTAATATAGGGTTTAGCATTGAACATTTACATTAACTTTGGGTTTAGCATTGAACATTTACATTAACTTTAGGTTTAGCATTGTACATTTACGTTAACTTTGGGTTTAGCATTGAACATTAACATAGGGTTTAGCATTAAAATCAGTAGCATGGGATTAAGCATTAAAATCGGTAGCATGTGGTTTTGCATTAGCAATCTGTTATGTGGGATTTAGCATTGGACATTAAAATACGATTCAGCATTATCTTCGGTAACACAGGGTATAGCATAAGCACGTTTAACATAGCGTTTAGCATTGGCACTGGCAAAGTGTCCGGGAACCCTGAAATACCAGCGACTAATCATATATATGTATTATAATCAAATATACATGGATTTTTAATGCAAACAAATTTAATAATAAAATCGAATTAGTTTGATTTTCAACTTTCTGAACATAAATTTTCACAGTTTATTCAACATTGGTAAAAAGTAATAATTACAGATTTGAAAAAATACATAATGTATTTTTGTGTAGTAAAACCTTAGTTAAACAGAAACGTAACCAATTTCATTTTAATGTAGGGTATTTTAAGGAATTACGTTTAAACCCTTTCCAGTTTGGCAAGAGCTGTCTGTTTATTCAAAATTGATCTAGCTGTCAATATGTGAGAGTTTTAGTGTAGAAATTATAAAGAAGCACAATATAACAAGAGAGATTGTAGTATAAGAAATTGTATCCAGATTCTTTTCGCGTTTTCTTCGATTACTTCTTAATACATATAGATCCTAAACATTTTCAAGTTAACACAGATACGTATGAGAAGTGTAAATGTAGCTTTGAACTGTTCATCTTGTCAGAAGGATTGATGAGAATGTGTAAATTTTGAATTGCGTTTTTGTTGATTAGCTTTTCCGGCTTCAAGTGATCAGTTATATATAGAGTGATTATTAAAGACAATATTGATTTTTGTTAGCACATAAATGATACAATTTGAAACTTACGGTTTCTTCGCCCCTTTGTCGTGGTGTTGTAGAAAGCAGTAGTATTTTTCTGAGCATTTATTTTCAAATCCACAAATACTTTCGTATTTTTTTAAACTTTAGCATTGACACTTGTATCTACCGTCATATATTTTTTCATTGGGTCGTTAATTCCTCTATTTTTTTCTGTATTGTTGTTCCAAAGATTATATTCTTATACAGTTTTAATACCATGAATCCCTCACCCAGAAAAATAAAATCATCTACTAAAGGGACTAAACCAGGTTCAAATGTAGCAAATTTCTTTGTTGTTTTTTTTTAATTTTGCTTATTGCACATTAAATTGCCCATTTCCTATAAGTCGCAGTAAGGCAGAAAATGGTAACTTTGAAATCAGAAGAAATATTTACCAGTTTGCTTTATGCGTATTGTCAAACGCATAATATACTTGCAATAACTCATTTTGTTCGGAGAACAATTCTACAATATTTTGAAAGAATATCTGATAATACTGTCACAGCAAATATTTATTTTCGCACAATCACACAGATTGTTATCTACATTGTGAGAGTTCTAACTATCAAGAAATTTTTCTTCGATGGATCTCAATACGTGCGAATTCTAGTTTGCTGAAAATGAAGCAAAATCACTCTCTGAAAGAAATGTGAAAGTAATAATACACTACAGTAATTTTTGACTATATCAAAAATAATATTTATTCAATTATTAAGTATTTTATATTTTCTGATTCAGAGAAAATCCATCATTATATTGATTTGCACGATTACGACATGTCTGGCAGTGACAGATATCGTTGTACTTAATCTACTAGATCCAGATTCTATATGGACCAGTCTCGCTTTGAACCCACGACTGATGTCGAAAGCGCGATTCACATTTTCATGTTCAATAATCTCACTGAACCTGAAATCTTTCTGAAATTTGATGAAATCCTTTCTCTTGATTACGTTTTGACAGTTTTACACACGATCGGTCACGTAAACACTCTATTTCTGTGCTATAATCTATACTTATTACTGCTGATGATCGTTCTCACAGTCTGGACTCCTGCCAAAGTTTTCTATCAAACTCTTGAAAATGAAATGATTGAATCATCAAACTAAGCAAATAGAGGCTCAACAGATCAATCAGTATTTGTCCATGTACTCGGTATAAGAAACAAATCCCATTCAACTGAAACGCTGAAAAAAAAATCTCTTGGCCGAAAGTGCACAAAATGTATCTGAATATCTGCAAACTGTGCCATTTTGTTAATGAGGCGTTTGGTTCATCGTTCACTTTATGCTTGGCCGTGTATCTACTATATATGTCGACATCATTGGATGAAGTTCTTACAACGATAAATGTGATACTAAAAATTTTTGTATTGCAATACCTATTTGTTCGGAGCGTCGTATTTTTTCTTGCTGCCGATATTTGCACAAAGGTATGTATACTTCACGTATTCTATCCATATTTCATGTCGTGAGGTAATAGTAACACAAAATTATTATTATTGTTTTGAATTCATAGATGGGTACACTCAGGGATGGGTCCGATTACAGATTACTTTAATCGATTTTTTAATCAGATTACATTTCAGTAATCTATAATCAGTAATCAAAATCTTAGGCGTCAACAAAAGTAATCATGTAATCAGTAATCTAAATCTTAGGCGCGAACAAAAGTAATCATGTAATCAGTAATCAAGATAACTTCGCCAATCTAAATGTAATCTGTAATCAGTAATCACAGCTGCGGATTTTGTAAGTGATTCATGAGTTTCATTTAATGGAGATGACATTTTATGATAAAATCATCTTAAGTTGCGGGAAATTCGGACTAACTATTGTTAGTTTTAAGAAACTACTTTTTTGAACATTAAAAATGACATGAAAGTGATTCCTAACATTGATTTTGTCAGTGTTGCTGCATCTTACGTTAGGTTTATGGTGAAAATTAATTTAGAATAAAAAACTATTTGCTTGAAAGCAGTGATGGTTCAAAAGCAGTTAAAAATACTCATTAGTAAAATGAAGCTTTTGATCGCATAATAGTGTGATCTGTAATCATTAATACAAAAATTCGTTGATTTTAATCTGTAATCAGTAATCAAAATCGTTTGCAGTATGCAAAAGTTATCTGTAATCAGTAATCAAAATCTGCTAGATTCAACAAATGTAATCATTAATCAGTAATCTAAAACTTCTGGATTTTACGAAAGTAATCCGTAATCGTAATCCCAAAGAAGAAGTAATGTAATCTACCCATCCCTGACTGTTTCTAACGTGCATTGTACCTAAACCCACGGGGAAGAAAAACTCGACATTTCAACGTACCTTTTTTCGTATTTCAAAGCTCTTGAGTTGTATGGATTACGTGCATAAACTCATGCAAAATCTCATGCTTGGAAATATTGGAGCTTTAGGTACGTTCTAAGATTTCTGGCTTGTGATGCGCCAAGCTCCACCTTAAACCTAAAAATCAGCTTCATACCTATGCATTTGTAGGATTTATCTTACTATTGTTTATCTACCTTAAGGTAGTAGTCGAATTTTTACAGACTATCACTTAAGAAACAAAAAATTGGCTTTGAGCATTCAAACTGAAAATAGTTAGCAAACAAATTCCATAGTTTGCAGTTACTTGCTCCCGACTCGAAAAGCTGTTCACCAATAATCATGTATTAAAATTTATATTACAATCATTCGTGTTTAAAGTTCTAGTTGTGTAACTTTTGGATTAGTTAGTTATGAATTTTATACTTCTTGTGGAATTTACTTTACCTGACTTCCAGAAAGCGTACTTAAGATTTCCTAACAAAATCATATCCACAGATATCAAGTCATCAAGTACAAAGACAGCAGACAAACAGCACAATAGTAACAAGTTAGAGAAAATGTTTTGACTTAAAGAATATTAATATAGGCGCACACGAGTGCATATGGGAAAGAGACCTTACAAGTATCAAGTATGTTAAAAGTGATTTAATATTCATGGTGTTAAATTAAAAATCGCATCACATGTTTAGATTTGGAGTGATCCCAAATACATTATCTTTACATACACAAGAACACTGATTTTTTGAGAGCGAAATAGAAATTTTGCTAATGAACCTTAAATTATCTAACCTGGAGTCAAAATGTCAAACCAAAGATTCAGTTGCAATATCTGTGACAAAACGTTTTCAAGGAACTCCGATTTAAGCGTGCACATGCGAGTGCATACGGGAGAGAGACCTTACAAGTGTCAAGTGTGTCCAAAAAGTTTCAAATGCAGTGCTGCATTATCAGTTCACAAACGAACCCATACTGGGGACAAAGTATACGTTTGCAAAATTTGCCAGAAAGCATTTAACATTTCCAGTAACCTAAAGAGACACCAGTTTGTTCATACAGGTGGGAAAAATATTAAGTGTGGCACATGTGACAAAATATTCACACAGAAAAGTAGTTTGAAAAGACATTTAAGGGTGCATACTGGAGAAAAGCCTTATTCATGCGATAAATGCCATTGGTCATTTGCACAAGCAAATAACTTAAAAGCTCATCGAGAAACACATTTTCTGGACAAATGTTATCAATGCAAAACCTGCCAAAAACAATTTCAAACGTCACAGTGCTTAAGATCGCACAACCAATTACATTCAGATCGATTTACATGTGAAACGTGTGGCCACTGCTGCAACGGCAAGACCCATTTACTTCGACATCAGAGAACACATACTGGAGAGCAGGCGTTTCAGTGTAACTTGTGCGGAAAGAAATTTGCTTCTGAATACTTTAGAAACAAACACATTCGTTTTCACTTGGGTGAAACCCAACACAAATGTTTGACTTGCAATAAACAGTATTCTGATGGAAGTGGCCTGCGAAAACATATGTTAAAACATTCGGGTACGTTGCATAGCTTTATCAGTGTGGGTCTAATGATTTCTATTCATATTTTGTTTTCTAATGTCAAAATTTTATTATATACTATTTCAAAATTTAGATCAATTCGAATGTGTATTTTGCTGTATACTTATATCAGAAGATATGATGGAAAACCATATTCGGAATCATACGCGTGAGATACAGTAAACAAGTTGTGTGGTTCAGGAAATATCTTTGCAAAACAGGATTACACGGATACAATCAAAACATTTACTCATAAATTGGAATTTAAAATCATATATTTCTGTATTTGTACAGACAATATTTGTACGACACATTGTATACTTTTGTTACACTATTTTGGTGAAACCACGAATTTCTTTTAAAGTTTAAAATTATAAAATGAAAGTGTTCTTTGATTACCTTAGCTTAAAAAATACAATTTTACAGTAGTTTGTAGTTTTTTTCTTCTAGTGTATTACTTGATTGGACGGATTATTGTTTTCAATTAAGTATTTTTATTAATTTTCATTTATTATCATTAAAATAGTGCTTTTGTTAATTAGAAGCCAAACCATTTTTAAAAAAGTTGATTACGTGAGCATTTATTTGTTTGTTAATTAAACTCCTGATTATTCGTTCTTAATTTCTTATATATTTTGATAACACAATGCCCTACGTTTACCTTCAAAGATAGTTGTATACATAAATTTCGCCATATCAAGACTTTTTTCAAATAAATTGTATTCTATATTATAGCTGGTGTTCACATTGTTTGAGTATCACTTTATGCCACCACCATCATTAGTACATGGAGGCTTGGACAACTGGTATCGTTGGCGGGTCCTTGATTTCTACGTATTTGATGATAAATTTCCTCCAAATCTTTACGCAATTTTAAAATTGTCGACATGGGAATTTTAATATGCTTTCCCCTATGTTGAATCTCATGAAATTCTGAGTTATCTTCGATTGCCTGCCTCAGTAGTTTTTTAATTAAACGTCTTCATGATGCATGATACATCTTTTGGCGTTAACTCTGTTTGACTTGTCTCGTAAGTAGTAATACTCAACACCCACATTTAAAATGTTTCATTAATCATTGCTCCCATCCTAAGAATTTCCAAGTCACCCGTTTTTGCTAATCCTCAAACACACATCTTCAAACAATGTAATGATACAAACCTGACAATTCAGTTGTGGTCTATTTGTCGAAATACTAGTGCTAATCAAACATGGCTTTGTCAATAAAGGTTTCATGTTTGCTGTGTCTGTATTTTCTAAAAATTACTATCTGGGTTACAGGGTACATTTACAAGTACGTAACTAGTTGTTTTGAGGGTTGGTAGTTTGAAAATAAGTAATTGTTAGGACAGTTATAGTTATGATTGACAGGATGATACATTTCTTTGTAAAAAGTTTGATTAATTCTTAAAATTGTAGTAAGGGCGGATTGTGGAACCTAATCAACATATCAGTTCTAATAATTTTCAGAGTTACTCGCTTCTTGAAGAGTCAAATTCTCTTTCACTTTTTGCCCTGGATGCCGGATTTTTCGTGCTTGAAGGTATTTCCAGAGACTTCATTGAGCGCTGACAATGACAAGGACTGGAGTCCTCTGGAATTCTCTCGAAATTCCTCCGAGTCCTTCTTCCAAGTACCTTCTTAAATTCCCGGCAAATTTTTTCCAATTGATGATCGGAAGGACAATTAATATGGCTCCGGTGGTATTTTGCTGGAGTAGTTAGACATATTGCATTAAGACATTCATTAAAATGGCCATATATTAATGGAATCAAATCAACTGGATATTAATTGGGATAGGCAACCCAAAAAAACCAAACTAGCTCCTCCATTGGCCCCTTTTTTGAATGTATACAAGGTCGCTCTTGCTTTGCTTTCTCATTCCCTTGTTTCACAGAAAAAATACTCTCCCTCACTCAAGAAATATGTCATGGCAGCAGGAACTTCAAAACTTTCATGCGACATTTGTAAATGAGAAACAATTGTCGCAAAAAGGTTTGAAATGATTAAATACATGAAATATCGTCTACTCCTCCACCTCATCAGTTTCTCCGTAAATGAAAGCGAAGTATGGGTGGTTGTTGCCAGTATCAAATTTTTTACACAACCAGAAAAAGATCGGGTGTACATAACCAGTGCTTTCTTCAAAATCCCTTTAATCTCCCCCGTTAAATTAAAGTTCCACCGAAATTTTTTGAACGACCGCAAGAAATTGAATACTTCAAAATCAATTTTGTTTAGTTAATGAAAGCGACTAAAATCTATTCTAATCTTAATTATGTACGGAATAGCATAAATCATATTTTAGCTAAAAGGGTAATTTACGAACCGATTGCTTGGAACAGTTGCGATCGATTTCCTGGTGAGGGATCACATTGTCAGAAATGCATATTTTGACATCTTTCTTTCAAAATCCGTAAATCTGTACAACACAAATGCCAGTTCCGTTTAGCACACGTTCATTCAATAAATATGAGAACAATTATAAATACAACTCTAATCAAACAAAATATTTGTTTTTAAAAGTAATAACTAGCTTTGGTATGCCAAAACCAATGCCAGCATTACAATGCTTTAATCACACGTCAGGTATTGAAATTTTTCTACTCGTATTTTATATACATCCATGGTTAAAACCTATAGGTCTTAGCTCATTCAAATAAGGTTCGATTCCACTCCCAGATTTATATTTCATTGCATTCATCAATGCGTTATTGTCATTGTCATAAAAATATGGCGTGTCCTACTTAAAAGCTCACATTCTAATAAAATTTAAAACGTTGTACATTCTGTTTGGAACTCAAATCCAGGCACTGGATATATACTATGTGAACATTTTTTGAAGTAAGCTACGCGTTACATACTTAAGTATTCCTTAACACATTCTAACGAGTAGGAAAAAACCAACAAAGCTGCATACCAATAGCACAAAAATTTGTACATGTACATTTAATGACGCATAGTATCTAAAACGCGGTGACGAACAACTTAACATATTAACACAAATAAACTTTCTGTATGTCAAAGCATATCAGAGATGATAAAACGTGGCGATGAATAACATTTCACCACAAACTCTCTAATTCAGTTTTCCAACCAATCCAACAAATCTTCGGCTCTCCAAGTATTCTAAAAGTTTTGCCTACGTGATATCATACGTGTAAAGCCTGCCTGAAAATTGAGAGATTTTAGGTACCAGTTTACGATATAAGTACCTTATGAGTTTTTATGCGCCGCTACAATATTTCGAGTATTTTTAAGTGTATATGTATGCACATACACCCTATATGCATTGTAGGCTAAGCTGAGTCCTTGGGGGTAGTTCGGTGTACTAAAATATATGATTTCAGCATGGCTTTAAGCGCTTACTGTTACAAGAAAGTTTGTTAGTCCTACGGTTAGTCTTAAGCATTTTATAGCAAAGCAACAAATGGTTTGTGCTTACTCAAATGTCAGTTGCTGCCGAGCTGTGTAGCGTCAAGCATTTCCCTTCACGATTAAAAAAAATCTTTGCGCCAAGGATGTTTCTGGAATTATGAAGTAAAGTTCACTAGAGATCATAATACAGAATTTTCAGCTCATACGTGCCAACTTTAAGTGATAATATGAGCATTATACACTTCAGGTCACATTTCTAGGCTGTCATTTTAGTTGTAAATCTTGGGTGTGTTTATCAAAATCAATAGTGATACCCTGATTAAAGCAAGTCCACCATAATGCCAGACAAACGGCACAAGTGCAATATTTGTGACAAAATGTTTTCAAGTAAAGATTTAAATAAGCACATACGAGTGCATACGGGAGAAAGACCGTTCAAGTGTCACGTTTGTCAAAAGAGTTTCAAACAAAGTGGTGAATTAACAAGGCACAAACGAATCCACACTGGGGAAAAGCCTCACGTTTGCCAAATTTGCCAGAAGACATTTCGCCAATCAAGCCACCTCAAAGAACATCAATATGTGCATACCCAGACCAAACTTTTCAAATGCAACGTTTGTGAAAAAGGATTTTCAGACAAAAGCAATTTGAAACGTCACTTGAGGGTGCATACTGGAGAGAGACCTTATTCATGTAAAAAATGTCAATTATCATTCACACAAATAAGCAATTTGAAACGTCACGAAGAAACACATTCGAACGAAAACCTTTATGAATGCGACATCTGCGGAAAACGATTTAAGACAAAACATGGTCTCAATTTGCATAAGCCAGTGCATTCAGATCGATATAAATGTGACAAGTGCGGCCATCGCTTTCACTCCAAAAACCATTTACGTCAACATAAGAGAACTCACACTGGGGAACAACCTTTTCAATGCAACTTATGCGAAAAGAAGTTTACATCAACATTTGGCCGAGACAAACACATTCGCTCGCATTTGGGTGAAAAGCCAGAGAAATGTTTGATTTGCAACAAACCGTATGGTGATAAAGGTGCTTTGCGTAAACACATGCAGACGCATTTTGGTAGGTCATTTAAATGATAAATGTCATCCAAATTTGTTTGCATTTTACTTTTCGGGGTGTCAAAATAATGATTTTCTTACTTGATAATTGGTTCAGGACAATCTGAGTGCCTGTTTTGCTGTCAGCTGATGCCCGAAGAAATGATGGAAGCACATATCCGGAGCCATACACAAGAGATATAGGAAAAGCTTGGTGTGCGTCTGAACTTTTACAACATGACCAGAAGTTTATAGCCAATCTTTTAAAGAGTATTTAATTTCAGAGTTTTCACGTAAATTGTTGGTTATACAGCAGAACAGATACAAATATCCCAATTCGAAATTTCGTTTTATTTTGGTCAAAATTTACAAAACAAATACAAATTTAGTTACAAGAACAGAGTTTCTAGCCTACTGTTAACTTGAAGTGCTGATAGATGTTGTATTTAAATCTTTTTTAACATAATTTTAACTGTCATTGATTGAGTAATGATTTTGTTAAGAATATATGTCAAATAAATAAGTAAAAAATCCAATTAGTACTCAACGCAAAATTCTTGTTGTGTAATTCTTTTCCACGGCAAAGGTTAAAAACATTTCCTTTATAATCCCGGATGTACGAAATCAAGTTATTTGTAAACAAACTGGGCTTGTAGCCCCACCTAATGCCTGTGATATGCATTTTGAATGACTCCTAACATTTTCCAATGCGAACATGTTTATAACCAAGATATCTGCTATCTACTTAGTAAGTTTATATATCCACATTCATAATCTAATGCACAAAGTCCCAGGAATCTTAACCGGGTTCCTTTTTCACATTTTTGACTATATAGTCTCTCCAAACGTTTTTCAAATCTAGAAAAATATCGATAATCAATGGATTGTGTGTTTGGTTACTGAATGTGGTTGCATTGAAGTTTTACTTGGCATGGATTTCCGTTTGCTTATATAGTTTGGGAAATTAGGCGTCCATAAATTTTGTGTTTCGTTTGGCATTTATTCCATTTTCCTCCCCTCTCGCGTACTGAAACTCATATTCATAGTCCAAAAACCTTCAAATGCTTCAATTTAAAATTTCCAAGTACGCTTACAATTAGCTTATTTGTCTCGTCCTGTCAGTTTTTCTCCAGTATTGTTTCCGACTGTACAGCGCAAAGGAAAAGATTGCCTGTTTGAAAGTCTTCCCTGAAACCTTAAATTTCAACAGCCGCGGATACTGTAATCCTCCGTAGCTCTAAAGAAATTCCATTGAAGTATTTACTTTAATCACTGGAGATTATCGTTTGATGACGCGAAGGACATCTGATCTCGACCTCCCGGCAGCAGCAGTATTTTCCTTCAGTAGTTGTACACGTTCATGAAGAAACTTAAGAAGTCAGAAATATTTTGAGGCCCTACTCTGGATGTGCACTAGTACACCATGCATTTTTGGTGTCCTTGCCATTCAGTGACGGGAACGACTCAGAATACTATTTGGAGAGGATGCATCGAAGGAGCCATTCCAACGCCACAGCATCAGTGCTTCCGCAGTTTGCTTGGCCGCTGTAAAAATGATGTTCTGAGAAGAAACTATATATAGCTACTTCCAATTACAATACTCGGATACACGTGTGCATGTAAAAACGCCTAGTAGGTCATACTTTGGGAGATTTAACCTAAAATTTCAGCTCGAGCACTCCCTCATGCTTCAAAACTTTATAGAGGCACGGCTTACGTGCACAAACTCAGGCAAACCATGTCTGGTAAATTTTTGAGCTCCAGGTACCTCTTAAGTTTCTTAGATTGTAATGCGCCTTACACTCCTCAAACTTCATAGTTAGCTTCATACCCACATGAGTAGGATTTGCTTCTCTATTGCTTAGGTAATCCAAGGACAAAGAAAAAAGTTGACATCGATTATTCAAGTTGAAAATATTCAAGCAGAATTAATATCTCTAATTTTTTAATTTATATGCTTTCGAGTCCGTGTAGTAAGAGGTTACCCTTTGCATTTACAGCTAAAATCGATAACGACGTCAGATGTATTTTTCGTTTCTTTGAATATGTTTTCATCAATCTTCATGTTTTAAAATTGATAAAAAGATCTCCGGTTTGTAAAGTTTAAGTTACGTGAACATTTTATTCTATTGGTGATTTTATTTTATCTGACGTCTCGCAACAGCAAAAAATTCTAAACAAAATCGAATTTACAGACATTAAGTCACAATGCCAGACAAACGACACAAGTGCAATATTTGCGAAAAACGGTTTTCAACTAATCAACATTTAGTTGAGCACACTAGAGTGCACACGGGAGAAAGACCTTACAAGTGTAATGTGTGTCAAAAGGAGTTTAAAAAAGCAAACGCATTAACTACTCACATCCGAGCGCACACTGGGGACAAACCCTACGCTTGAAACATATGCCAGAAAGCATTCAGTCTTTCCGGAAACCTTAAGGCACATCAAGTAGTTCACACAGGGGAAAAAAGTTTCAAGTGTGACGTCTGCGACAAAATATTTTCTATGAAAAGTACATTGACAAGTCACTTAAGGGTGCATAGTGGTGAGAAACCGTACTCATGTGATATATGCCGTTTATCATTCGCCAAACTACAGAACATGAAAAGTCACCAAGACACACACTCCAAAGAGAAGCAATATGAATGTGACATCCGCAGGAAAACATTTAAGACAGCACCTAGTCTATATTCGCATAAGCAAACACATTCTGATCGATATAAATGTGGAGCGCGTGGTCATTGCTTCCAGGGCAACGTACATTTACGTGTGCATCAGAGAACCCACACTGGCGAA
>JAQIXX010006344.1:0-12353 GCA_034700605.1 Willowsia nigromaculata
GCGATGACACTTGATTCTTTGCCCCTCACAGACCAAAGTCACATCAGCAAATTGTCCAGTCACAAGTAACTTTGACGCACTCTCCAAGAAAACCTTAGAATACGACTTCCACATAATGTTAAACTTCGCTACGTCCTCACCTTCACTCTCCATTCTTGAAAATTTTGATGTAACAATTCAAACAATTCGGCTCTCCCTACGACGGACTTTTAAGTCTCTAAAATTCGTTAAAAAATTATGCATTCATAAATATTATTAAATTGACAATTATATCCAAAACTAACTATCTTTAACCTCTCACCTCTCTCTAGTTTACCCTTCGTATGTTTAAAGAATTGAATGTAGTTTCACTTTGACTGTACTCATGTAAAACAAGGCAGACAAAACAGAAAAATGACAGACAGAGAAAATGAATGTATTCTCAATTCTCATGGAGCGAAGGTCATTGTACTCTTTGCACTTTTTCCTCCTCTTTCACACTTGAACCATTTTTCTTAGTTTTTCACCAATAAACTGACTGTTGCTCTCTAGCAGGCAAATCAAAGATTGACGTGTAATTTCTCGAAAAGCGGTTGATTGAAATAGAACTGCAAACGTAGGTTTTGTTGCACTACCATGAAAATTACCGACAGAATTTTGGGCTGAGAGAGTAACTTTCTGGAGAAGTAAAAATGGTAAAAGGAACAAAACTAATGAATTAGTCAAGTTAATGGAGTGACATCGGAAGAAAAAAGGATCCTAATTCCTGTGATATGATTGCCAAAAAAATGATTTAAGAAATAAAATTTCAAAACTGATGGAGTGAACACGAAAGTCTGAATTAATCACTTGAATTATTTTCTCTTCGCTATTTATACCCCTGTGGAGTGTGCACTATGCAGCATATTTAATTACAAAATTTCTTGGCATGCGGGACACGTACAATTTTGAGAATATTCATATTATTTTCCACAAAATAAAAAAATAAATAATTATAATAATATTTCAGCGCGAGAAAATAGGCAAATGGCTACAGCCACAGCACCCACCGAAGTTACTCAATTTTGCATTTCTTCCACAGGCGCTTATTATAGAATTTTGTGAATTTACATTCTTCTACCCACAAACATTACGCAAATCATTTAGCGCACTTGGGGAAGACGCACTTTGTTTGCCACGCAAATAAAATTAACAAAATGCTAATCATAATCACCTACCTAGATATAAAATGTAAACAGTACTTTGTCAGTGTTAGAAGAAACCTAATCATCAATAATGTCTACTACTGCAATAGTGTATCTCCACATTTTATGAATTCTTTAGGCATCATATTACATTTACATTTCGAGAAACGTATTTCAATCAATTCCTCAATTTTCATGAAAACTAGGTACATAGTATGAATGAATGGAAGGGCAGCAAGCATTCATCATGTCGAACCTTCCATAACTAAAATGCGTAAATTAAGTAATCTTTCACCTCGTTCCCTTCTTTCGAAATGAGTTACACATCATGGACCCACAATATGATGAATTCTTCTCTCCAAGATCTAGCATCAAGCTTTCCTAGTAAAAAGATATAATAGGGAGTAATTTATCCAGCCAGAAGCAATCTTCTTTCCTCGAATAGTCCAACTTGGAAAACGCACAGCACGGCCAAGTCGTTTCCATTTCCATCAAAACATGACAAACTCATTCATTCATTTCATCATCCTTTATCTCATTCCAGTTTACTATAGCGGGACAGCGGGGCTCTCCAGTAACCTCAGCAGTCTCTCCTCCATTCCACCATCGTTCAATGCAATGGAGAAAGTCGCGGTGTGTAACCCTCCACCAAAATGTACAGCAGTTAGTTGTTGAAAACATGGAATATGGATCTCATTTCGTTTCCGACGAAGAATGTATCCGTAACAGAGGCACACGTAATTTTTATGTAATATCCTATCCTCCATAACATTTAGGTACCTTAAAGGTATTGTTCCACGAGTCAACAGCAAACTAACAAACTACTCCAGACTCCTCTTTGTATACCGTCTGGCGTCCCTCAACGAGGCAAACGGAAAAATATCTTACAAGTCATCATCATTACCGCTACCGTTAAAACGAGCATTCTTCCAATTTTAGGATTCTTCAATTTTCTCCCAATATTCTTCCTCGTTTCAGCACCAGCACCATATCATCATCCGCTTGTAATATGCTCAATAAGTCAGTGTTCCGGAAAAGTAACGCATTGATAGAGAACCCAAACCTGAGACTGAATCCAGACGAATACGAAGAAAAAACGGGTTTGCTTGAACCATTCATCCAGTCACTCATTCACCTTTTCCTCTTCCTCCATCTCTCGTGTCATCGTTATTTTTTTCATTTCTCTTAACACCAGTCATTTTTCTCGGAGGAAAAGGGAATGAAATGAAAGTGACTTATCATCAGCAACATGATCATCATAATAAAAATCTATAGAAAAAGAAAAAGTGACCTGGCTCCACAAAATATGTATATCTTTCTTGCTTCTTATCACTCGTAAATGTGGAAGATTTTTTTTTTGAAAATATTTCTGAATTCCTCCGTGGAGCAAGGAAACTTCATCGCATTCCATGCAGTACACACTTTCACCGGTGAAAGCAGAGCTGTCGAATGTAACTTCAATAATAGCTTGTTTTCAAGATATAAAGATTCAGTTTCGGGTAGTTTCCGTTCATTTTTTACTTATTGCATAATGTTTGCGAGTCTTGATGTGAAAAGTAACAAAAATATCAATTGGAACAAACTTTTTTTTCTTCGACTTGAATCGCTTTCTCTAGGCTGTTGTTTGGTGGATTGGATATGAATGAGATGACGGGAGCTATTCATCTTACATGATATAAGTTAATATGGAAAGGTATTGGGCGAAACATTGATGTAAGTGATGTTGTAAAAATGTTAAAAAATTGAAAGCAATGAACACACATTTTTCAAAGCATAGAATCATTTCGTGTAATGGAATTATTATGATAAACTGGGAATAGAGACATCAGCAGTCAATGATTCAATCTGTTTCATGAAATGATAAATATGAAGAGAAACTGGACGAATTTTTTAAAGAAAAGAATAATATCTGGGTTGCAATTGATTTCTTAATTTAGAAAGGCAAAAGGGCAAATCAAAAGGCGAATTCGAAAACATTTCTACGTCTATCGATATGCTACTTATAACTAGTTGGGTCAGTGGTTCTTTTACAATTCATGACTTATGAAATACATAATAAATATTTTATGAGTAAATACCAGAAAATATCAAGAGCAATAACTTGCTATTTTCGCTAGTGTCTAGTTGCAAAAAGTTAGATTCATAAAAAAATCATACAAAATTAGAAGGTAAAAGAAGTCAAAACCGAAAATGGCTGATTGTTTTTGGGGAAGGTGAGTATACTTTATTTACAAGTGAGATATTATTATTATTCAACGGTAATTTTGTAATAATTGAGGATTCGATCAGATTGAATTTGATAGTCCAATGTATGGCGCAGTCTTCATGGTAAGAGTAAAGGTTCGAAAACTTCGACATCGTTGTGTGGTCCTAGGTCATGGCCAGTTTCATTCAGCATTTTTTGCCCTTTCCACCTCTGGACCCTGAGGAAGAAGATCCCTTGGAAGATCCTTTATTGCAACTCTTGCACTTCTTGCACAAAGCACAGTACATCCGCTTGTACTTCTCCTTTTCAACGGCAGACATAGCGTTCCACCGCCTTCCACACTCACGGGCGACGCAGTACATGTTTCCACCGTGCTTTTTGTACATTTCCATATAGTATAGGATGAACATGTTTGGAACGCGCTTTGGTCCTTTTACTTTCTTCTTCCCACCACCACCGCCGGTGGCCTTCTTCGTAGCTTTTTGTTTCTTTGCTGGATCGCTGTCTGAAGGTCCACAGTTACACTTGGCCATTTTTGAATTAGGGGGTGAAATAACACGGTCCTGGAATTTATCGTATGCAGATGCGCGAAGTTTCGGGATCGCACTCAACTTTGGACTCTGGACAGACGCTAATTACTGGATGTGCTGGATTGAAATTGAATCGAAATGCATTGGCGAGATGATGTGATGATTTTTTTGGTCGCTCGCGATGGCCTTTCCGGAAAAAGCACTTTCAAAACAAAGAAAAACAGTTCTAAACATTTTTTTGCGTGCGTTTCCATAACATAGTGTAAAGTGCAATGCAGTGCTATTCAAAGGAAACAGCTAACGGTATGCGTTCATACTCGAATGGCTGGATCAGCAAATCTTAGTAACGGTTGCTGTTCTGTCAATTTGGAATAGTATATTGATAAATGAATGGATGGAGGACGTTGACTCCTCGGAGCAATAAAAAAGTTTTTTTATACGACGCACATAGGTAAACGCATTATGCATTTTTAGTGAGATAATAATTCAACATTATAACATTATCATTATCTTTCTTATGATAACGATCTATACTAAGCAAGCTCCATCTGATATACTTAATTTGTTCCAATGATATTTTACGCAATGCACACGCCGCAGAGATACAGCGCTTGTAGATATAATGAACTCGGGTTCCCAAAAGACAATTCCCATTCTGTCTATGGCTTTGAATGGAAATGCGATTGGTTGGAGAAGAGAAGGAAAGAGGAGAAAGTATAGTGACAAAAAAAACTTTCCAACTTTTTCCTTTTCCTCCTCCTATGATTCTTCTCTTATTTTGCTGGTGGCTTTCTCCTCCATTCTACAAAAGCACAATATATAAAGGTTCTCCTTCGCTCATTACTCTTCCTGGAGTTCCAACACCATCCGCAACGTCGTCATCATCATCACTCCTCAAGTGAAAGAACAAAGGAAAAAAAAGTAGACACATTGGTCTAATCAAAGGAACACAGTAGAACTTTTTGGCTTGTTATTTTTCTCTGTGGAAGTGTGCACAGTGCACACACTCAGACGCGCACGCAATGCATCCTTCTTCACGCTTCCTTTCGAGGAATATCGCATCCAAGTCACAGCGTCACAAAAGACCAGGGGCAAAATGCTTCTGGAGAAGTTGACGAGGATAGCCAAGCTCATCTTTACATTCCAGCTATATATGCTACTATAAGCCAAATATACAGATCTGTATAGATCATTTGGTAATATTACAACCTATAAAGGGACGGAAAGTCCTGAAATCTTTTATGTGGTGCGTACACTCACATTTTATTTGCGCTTGATTTATCAAATGTGCGTACGTGCATCTTTCTTATTGTTCTTGCGAAAGTAAAAAGCTTTAGGGACTTTAGGACTATATAAGACGAGTTAACAGTCTCTCTTCTCATTTCGCCAATTTTACTTTTTCATCCCATTGTTTTATCAAATCTTTTCTTGAGTCATCATCATCATGTAAAGTTTTACAACTTCCATGTTCTCAAAAGTTGTGCATTGCACGAGCATTGAACATCAGGAGAGAGCGAGTGAACGAACTGGAGGAAAGATCGTAATTCAAACTTTCTTTTACATTTCCCCTTCCAACTAGAATTGAAGCTGGACTGTACTAAAGTTGGTTACATGTATGGTAAAGAGGATGCAGTGCCGATAATAATTGTTAATGAAATGCTGATTCTGTCGAGAAGAAAAGACACACACACACGTGTTGCAGCTGCACCAAAAACTCAGCAAGCGTCCATTGGTCTTTTATTTAATAAATGCACGCGAAATTGCTGTGAACTTTCATTCCACTCTTCTTCTCTTCAATTCAAACCCATACAAAAGGCTTTTCTTTCAATTTGAAACAATGAGGAAAAGTGGCTTTTTAACGAAGGGCAAGTTTAATAGGAAAAGAGAGCAATCAAAGTAAAGCACGCGAAGAACAATAAAACTACAACCCATCATTTGCAATGCAGTAGTGCAACAGCAGTGGTGTAAAAATGTTTTTTCTTCTATGCAATGTAGTGCAAGTAGAATGAAAAAGTGTGAAATAGCAGGGAATATAACATAAACACAATCAATAGAAATAAGTGCAATAGAAAATGTAGCAGTTTAGCTGGTAACGACCCACCCTTTATTACTTTACTTTTCTATGATTTCTTCGTTCAATTACTTTTATTCCTTGTTAGTATACTTGGGATTTCCGCAGCAGAAACAAAAAGAGGAGTGCAAAGCAGCAAGGATTTTTTTTCGAAAGTGAAGTGTGCTTTCTCTTGTGAGTTGACTTGAGAAATCTTGAGAATTACTTGTCGTGGTAGTAAAAAGACTAGTCAAGAGCAAACACACAAAGAAACCCTCTTATTTTCGAGGGAGTAGAAAGCTATGTAATCCTATTAAAAGTATTTCCTCTCTACCTATACATATTTTTATCAGAAAATGACTTGATTTCCTCTTCCGGTAAGTGCTATGATTGCACTGGGATGAGAGTTTCCTGTGAAAATGTGAAACAGATGTGGCTCTCTAAGAGTTTTCACTAAAGACCAAGAGCAATCAAGTGCTCAGAGCTAAAATCGGAAATTAAAGGTTTTTCAGTAAAAGGTTGTATACTGCACTGCCTGTTCTATAAATTCCTAACTACACTTTCATTTCCAATATATACAGCTCGGTTCTAGTCTTGCCAAGGCAAAAACATAACCAAAGCATTATTTTGTTGCATTGCTTGCAACGAGATTCAGCAGACGCAGACGGAAGTGCATTTCTCAGCAAATAGCAGACCGTTTATTTATCCTGATAACTTGTTTAAACATTTGGTTGCACAGTGCACACTGTAGGTAGATTGCCAAACAATTATACTTGGGGCATTGGCAACTTGCGTCATATTCTTATTACTTTAGGACAAAGGAAATTAAAAATTACTTGATGTAAATAGTACAGCAATACTTTGAGCATGATTTACCGACTTGAAATGCACTTTCAAAGATAAAGAGTAAGCTCGATAAGCCCAGTCGAACCTGTACAAAGAAATTGCAGGTGGAATACGAGGAAGAATGAGGAGTTGTCATTGCACAATTTTTTGTCGTGCTATGGAAATAAATTATGTTGAAGGTGCTATGCGTGATTTCCATTTGTGGGGGAATTAAAACACTCCGCCATATCACTGCTCAGCCCTTTGCCAATCCCATTATCATCACTTGACCCTGACCCGGAGTAACCCAATACCATCCAGAGCAAAACTCAAGTCAAAGTTTTTTTTTGCATTCCTGATTCAAGTAATTGTGTAAAGGCGCACGTGTTTTCGGACGTAATGGCTCCAAAAGGTGCAAAAGCTCCTCGTGGCAAGAAGAAGCGGACCGGTCGACCAGCGAACATGTTCATTCTCTACTTCTTGGACATGTATAAGAAGCATGGTGGCAATATGTACTGCGTTGCAAAGGTGTGTGGCCAGAAGTGGAAGACCCTTCCTCAAGCAGAAAAGGACAAGTACAAGAAGCAGTATTGTGCCAAGTGCAAAACTTGTGGAGTCTGCACTCGCAAACCCAAGAAATGAGGAGGATAACCCTGCAAGTCTGGACAAGAATATTCATCATTGCAAATACTCCGCTTGAATTCAATTACAAAAATGTAACCATTCGTACGACAGTCAGTATTCAACTGTGCAAAATCCTATGCTTAAATTGAAACATTCATTTCGTTTGTTCGAAAATAAAAGAATATTTGAATATAATACTCATAATATAATCTGTCTTTTGAATGCATTTATTCTTTCCTTTAGTTATAAAATACTGAGTAGATCATTTAAGTATATATGTATAGTTCCTCCGCATTGTCTGTTTGTATCATTTGGCGATCATCTTCACTTCATTTGCTCTTTAGATTTTGCATTCACGCATGTGTAGGCTACCAGCATACAGCTATCCCACTCCATCCGGGTCGAGAATAAATTTTTTAACCTGTGCAAGCGTCATCAATCAACATTGTACCTTATTTACTCTCATCAATTCAAAACTTCATTCAAGGTTTCCTTTATCGTAAAAAAGCATGTCGTAATGGGCAAATCTCAGGTACACATAAAAGCTACCATCCTCATTACTTCTGTCGTCATTTAGTTTAAATGGAAAGCTAGAAAATAGATAAAAATAAAGGCCAAGTCAGAGAGTATGAACAAAAAGAAAATATATATTACACTGTACAGTCATCGCGTCACCATTCGCAGCATCATCAAAATCACCTCAAACCTCAGAAGCACAAAGGAAGATATATGCATACAAAAGAGGAGAGAATCTGATGTCATCTATAAAGGTAAAAATAAAACATGTTTTTTATCCTTCCTTTTCTATTTCTTCTCTTTTTACTTTGCTTCCAACAAACAACACAATTCCTATTCCTATGTGCACCCAGCCACCGTGTAGCCCACCATCAATACCATTACATACATCAACAGTAATGGCCCTACCAATTTACAAAACTTTTTTCGTGGCTTAATAGACAAAGCCATTATTTTCTATTGACACAGATGAACGAATATGTTCATATCCCTCGTGTGCCCATTCTATGATGGTATGAATGTACAAATGAAAGTGTAAGAGAAAGTGGAATGAAAGTAAGGCTATGAATACGAATAGACTGAAAAACTGGAAATTTTTGGGGAAAATTATAAAACTACATAAAACACACCAGCACAATACACAAAGTATTACACAAAGTGTATCAATAGACAAGGTAAAAAGGGTGACTCCAAAGAAAAAGTTACTTTTGCACCGCTAAACACTTTGCTTTGTTCAAACAATGCTGTGGTCGTAAAGCCATAATAAATATCTGTTTCCAGCGTATAGCTTTTTTGTGTTAGGGGAAAGGAGTGAACTAGTCTCATTTCACATTGTACACTCTTCTAGATTGATGTACATTTTTGCATAAAACGTGCCTTTTCCCTTCTCTTGGCAGAGCAAAGCAGAGGAAAAAGATATTGAAACTTTGAAAAAGTGAAATAATATGATATGACGACAGTAAAGAACGACAACACACTCAAAAACAGAACGATGATGATGGCGACGACAAGGAATGGAATATTATGGCGTCTGCAACGGCAATGCGGTGATGGTACACATTTTACTACAAGAAAACCAGAAACTTTTTCATTTCATTTTTTCATTCGTTTGTCAACGGAATTCCTTGCTCTTCTTCATCACCACCACCATGATCATCATCGTTTTCTCCTCCGTGACTGGGATATTCCGAGGTACTACGAAAATAAATGGTAGTTTCGCATTGTTTTGCTAAAGCTATGAAAGCAATGCAGAAAGAAAACAAATTTGTTTTGGGACGGTGCGGTGGTGGTGGTGGTGGTGATGTGGTGCTGAAAAACGAAGAATAGGAAGGAAGAATAACGTTGCGAAAAACGAGATAAACCAAGAGACAGACAGAGTATCTTTGTATGAGCGATTTTTGTGTGCGTATGGATGAAAATGGGAAAGGGTTACTTTGTTGTGTGTGTGTGTGTGCCCTTCTGCTCTTCTGAGAGTTGATCTAGTGATGAGATGAAACAACCATATTTTCTTTATTCTTCATCCTCGGCTTCTTCTAAAAAAGCAAAAAGCCGGCAACAATCTCATTTTCATCTTGAAATGTTTTTCTTGTTGTTTTCACGCAAAAGTTGGCTTGGCTGGATAAGAAAAAAGTGATAGTCATATAGAAGGGAAGGTGGCAAAGAACATGTTTGTATGGATTTACTTTATGGATAGAGATATGATATGCATAATATGTTGAAAAGCAAATAAGAGTACCAGGCACCACTGTTTTTTCCACCCCTGCTTTTCACTCAGTTCACCATCTGTAATATAAATAAATATATTGAGCAAACAAATGTGTTTGGGGTAGAGGGAGAGGAAAAGAGAAAGTAAGAGAAAGTAAAGAATGCCACTTGTACTTGTCTACTTTGCCTGGTTGGTCTAACAACTTTGGAGAAATCTGTAACGCGAACATACAGACACACACCCAAGGAATCCAAATAGGAAGAAAAAGATACCGAAGACGACGTAATAGCGTTTTATATAGCTTGTTATTGCCTCGCTGATGTTGCTCTGTTATTGTCATTGATGTTGTCGTGATGTCGTTTTCTTTTCTGCTTGATGCTTCTGTAAAGAAAGGTGACGTGTCCGTATTTATTTTATGGCAGAGCAAAGCAGAAGGAAATGAGGAAGAAGAAAAGAAAAATCAGAAGGAATGAGAAAGAAAAGGGTTAAGGGAAAGTGAACGTTGGCTTTTATAGGAGGTTTGGCTTAATACATATTTGGCTACTGTATAGTATACCTTTTATTTATGTTGTATTGTAGTTGCACGTGAGTAGAGAAACAACCGTGGGAAAGCAATATAAAACGCATTTCTCTCTCGATATCCTGATTTAGAAAGCAAGCAAAAATTACCTTCCTTTCTCTACACTCTTGTCATCGTTTTGTTTTGATAGTGCACTCGTGCATTTGCTCCTGAAATGGGTTCTCCAATGCTTCACCCAAGAGTCAAGTGATTCTATAAAAACACAAGTGAATGAGAAGGTTAATTTGAAATTGAGTTTTTGCTAGTTCTAACAGACAATACAGTTTAACTTCAAGCCATAACCCTTTCTCTTCAAATAAGGGTAAAATGTAAAAAGGCTGTCACTGTGAAAACAGTTGCGAAGAAAAAGCACGCATCATAGAACAACAACGGGTAATATTGGTCTTGTTTACGCTGCGCTGAGTTCGTTTCGTGTGGGATAGGACAGTTGCAAGTTTAAAATATGAAAGTAGAAGGTAAGAACAAAGATGTGTTTGCACAGTATTCTGACATACGACTTGTCTGGAGTCGTGATTATATTTATGGTTTTAAAAATCTCCTGCAAAAGCAAGTACTATTGATTCCATCACTGCAGAAGTTTAGATTTTTATGACTGTATATTACATAAACGAATGGAAGAGGAAACACGAGCACAGTTACATAATTATCATTTCTCTTAGAAAGGCACAAAGCACAATACTTATAGAATGCGAGAGAGGGAGAAAAAGATGAGTTGGGAAGTGTAGCATGTGGGGTACAGTAATGACCCACTAGTAATGAGATTCAAAGTGAACACAAGTTTGCGTTAAATGTGCAAATTCATATTACATAATCTAAAGTAAAGAAAGTGCGACTTTATTATAGGTATACCGTTTACATACCAATAGAAATCTTAGTACTGAGCTGATACAGATGAAAGAGGCAACGGCCGGTACCTTTAAAGAAATCCATAATGATACACGCTCAACTGGATGCTCACTCGCATCCCATTACAATACGCATACCACACAACCAACAGTGCGTTGAAAACTAACTAGTCCCCTTTCCCATAATGATCATGTACAGTAGTTAACTATTTAAAAAAGAAAAAGCTGCGTTTTATACAGTAATGATATCATTTCCTGAAGATAGAAGAATGCTGATAAATGAAACGCAGAACCAAGGCTTTTGCAGTGTACATACGAGAAGTGGAAAGAGTATGTAAGGTTTTCCGCTTTGGTTTTTAATTGCTCTAACGGCAATTTACCAGCTGTTCACCACCCCCGAATACAGCACAAAAGCCATATGGTGTACGGAATCATAACGCCATACTACATACGTAGGTATAAATATAGATTAAAAAGAAGTCTTCGAGGTATTTATTTTAATATGTACTAAATGGATATACGCATTCCCGAAAACTGAAAGTAAAATGCAATGAGATGGTAAAAGCAATCTTTAATGGTTATCTTTCGGTTCGCTTGGTCCGTTCTCCAGTTTCCGTTTTCTTTCTTTCTATTTTATTACGATACACATTATCAACCGACTACACTATAATGTAATGTAGACAGTGAAAGCGAGATGCTCCTTTCTCTTTTTTTATATCGCCATTCTCATTTTCATACAGTTATAATCCTACCAAGTCATAAATGTACGTGTGCGTACTCCACACACATATTATTACAAGTATGCATATAAATCTCTTAACTTAAGTCTGGCAATAGCAAGCGTTTTAAAATAAATTTCAAAAATAATGTTCCGCTATCTTGAGCAGCCCCAGAAGTAGTTGGAGTAACGATGTAGCTGGAGAAAGTACTCAGTCAGTAATATTATTATCTACACAGCCTCCGTTGCCAGTTACCACCACTGCTACTGATGCTGCTCCACTCTTGTAAATAGGAATGTACACATGTACTTTTCAATATAGTATATTGTTTCTCAAAAGAAGAGAAGGCAGAAAAAAGGGGTCTCCAAACCAGCAAGTTAACTTGGTTAACAATTCTGATTCTGTCCAAGTTTTTCTTCTCTTTCAGCACTTACAAAAAAGCGAATTCAATCTATTAGTGGTTTTGTTTTCTACTACTTATGAGAGGTTGATCTTGTAGTGGGTGGGTTATTGTGAATTACCGACACATTCTCTAATTTCAAAAACGCTAATTTTTGGGGGACCGATTCTCTAACCACTAAATCCAAGAT